>JABXWE010036124.1:0-22695 GCA_014611495.1 Limonius californicus
GGGGAAAAAACCTGGAAAAAAAGCCGATGGAAAAAAAAAAGCCGCGGAAAAAAAAGCCGAGGAAAAAAAACCGATGGAAAAAAAGCCGACGGAAAAAAACCGAGGAAAAAAAGCCGAGGAAAAAAGCCGATGGAAAAAAATTGCGGAATTAAAAAAAAAGATGGTGATAAAAATTGAAAATAATAGATTTAAAAACAAAAAAAACCAAATTTAATACTACACTAACTAATAAGAATAATAATATAATTGATTTTTATTTTATTAAACAACTCTAAACCTAATAGTATGGCCCACTGCTGCAAGAAAAGTTGGAATATCGCCGCCATACTCTACACATAGACTATTTAGACGCCTCTGCATATCCTCGTACACTGTCCTCTTTTTCTTCGTCGCCACTACGCCCCGATTCCTCTGCTCTATTTTGGTGTCATCGGCAGCAACCTCTAACCTCATTTTTTGAATGAATTTCCATATAGAAGGGTGGTTTTCATCAACCATAGTGGAGAACCTGTGGTTCCATCCCTCCGTCTGATTGTTGGTGCGATCTTCTCCATTAACGGTTGCACTGTAAACATTCCAGTCTTGTGCAGTATCTTACCGTAAAGTAACGCGATACCGGTATCGCGATACTTTTTGCAGTATCTTAGTATCGCGTACGGTACGTTTTTTATATGTTACCGTTATCTTATCTTCAGATAGAATTTTTTAGTATCTTTAACATTTTTGAGATACTTTTCAGATACTTTTAGATAAATATTTGTTTCAATGCTAAAACTTTTTTTTAAATTATTATATATTCTTACAATGTGGCTGTAAGGGTTTAAAATTCCCTAAAATTTGCAAATCCTAAAGCAGGCTCTAAAAGTTTTACAACTTAAGCAGCTTAAGTCGGACAAAGAGACAGCCAGACAGGCTCCTGGTTTTACAGCTGCAGCTGCAACAAATGTTTTGTGTTTTTTTTTAAGTAGGTACCTATCTAAAAAGTATCTTAAAAGTATCTAGATACTTTTAAAACGTATCTTGTATCTTTGTCAGGTACCGGTTGTTAAAAGTATCTTATCGTTGAAAAAGATACTTTTTTATGCAGAGTATCTTATCTTACCTTCAGGTACTTTTTTTTCGGTATCTTTACAACACTGAAACATTCCACAACTCAGGTGGAAATAGGGGAGCTGCGTTTCTCATCCTTATAGCACCATCTGCACGATTTGCAACTCTTCTGAAAGTTCCTGATACATAGGTTATGTCGAAATAGTCCAGAAGGTCTTCTGCCTCTGCTGGAACCACCTCTCGTAAGTACGCCATCCCTCTGGGAACATCTAGTGGAAGTAATGATAACCCATCTATCATACCGCAAAAATGGTGAAAGTCTTCGTTTTCTTTGTAAAAAGTCGTTAGCCCCAGTTGTTGAATTTTTCTAAAAGTGCTCTGTGTGAGGTGGTAGAAACAACCCCGAATTGCGACCTCTTCGCCGAGAACAATTTTTATGGCTTGTACAGCTGCCCTTTCAAAATCTAAATGTACGATTCGTGGGTCGGGATACAGTGCCCTTTCCGTGCATTTTTCTAAAATAGCTTCAAGTACATGTTCATATGTGGCCTGGGGTTTGTTTTGCAGCAAACAAAAAGCTGCTGTAGTTAATAAGGTATTGAGTCGAACCCTAATAACGTATAGCTGCATAAACAATGGTGGCGCTTATGAAAAGTTGCCATCGAAATACCACTCTTCCGAACTAGAAAGTCGTTGCAGTGAAGCGTCTGTGGAAAAAATTACAACGCGCTCTTCTGCATTAGGACCATTATCGTGCATCAAAAAATTTTCCGGATTGACACCTCCAGTAGTAGTCCACTCATCTAAACAGAAAAATATGTTGTATAAGTACATTTTTAATCACATACGCCACAACTCTTTCTTTCTGAATTAACACGCATTTATATCATTGTGGCTTTACACTTCGTTAATTAGTTACCTTCTATAGTAAGGTCCTGCAAAGTGGGGGTTCCCTGAGGAGATCCTTTGATTTTAGGTTTCGTATGGTCCTCTTTACAGAATCTTCTAAGGGCATGCGTCCTTTCGTAGCAGTATCCAACGGTAGCACCATTTCTGCAAATATTTGTGCTGGTTTGCTCCTTGAATCCTTCGCTTTTTCTTTCATAGTTGCCATTGCCTTCGCGACCTTTATCGATTGCGCATCAGCGGGATGGTTATGTCCTTGTTTAAAAGCTGGATTTGTTTTTGTAATACTGGTCGTCAAAGAAGCTTTACACTGAAAACATGTATGAATATTAAAATATATACAGGATGTCCCAGCTAACGTGCTCGCCATTGGGATCTCGCTTATTCGAAGAGCTACGAGAACGGTTAAATTAGACCAAAGTTGCGAAATTTTATGCTCAATAATAATCTCGAAATTATTATTTTCTATTTTTATTTTTATTATTCATATTAAAAACTTACCTTGAAGGAACTGGCTTTGGAACACCTCCATCGTAAATATTCTTTACACTGTCTGTGTAACACATACATGTAACCGTCATAGCACAATTTAGAACCACCTTTATTTGATTGTATAACTTCCATCTTAACAGTGCCGAAGAAACAAAAGATATGAACAAATACACTAACAGCTACCCTATTTAAAGCATCCAAGAATGGTAATGCCCATTGCAAATATTAAGTTCTTTGAAATAAACAAGAAGAAAGGATTAATTTTCTAAAATGGGTAGCGCCCACCACGAAACGTAACGCTTAAAATAAAGCCGTTCTTTCAAACAAACAAGAGGAAAGAATTGATTTTCTAGAAAGGGTTTAATCTTTTTAGGACTAAAAACACATCATTAGCTAGATTAACAGAAGTAACTTAGAAGATAAAAGTTTTCGGTTAGACAAGAAGTAAGCAGATGTCATTAGATAGAATAGAAGTAACTTAAGCGACACACATTACTAATAACACTATCAAGAAAAAATGTGCGGTAAGCTAGCCGGCCCTGGACTTTCACGATATCAATACTTTCCTATACCTATGGTATGGGAAAGTAAAAAGTAAAGTAATTGTTACACCTGGTATAGAAGCTCACTTTAAAATTTAGATTTTATATCAGTGGGTGGGATATATGGAATTATATTCTTACTTACGTACGTATTTACGTACGTAATAAGCTGGCAAGTATTAGTATGCGACTTTTTTTCCGTCGGTTTTTTTTCCTCGGCTTTTTTTTCCATCGGCTTTTTTGTCCAGGCTTTTTTCCCCGGCTTTTCTTTCCTAGATTCCTTCGAAAGAATTGGAGTCGAACCACCCACTTTGGCTTCGATTATATAGGGTTGCTTTTGGACCCCCCACGGTCCACGATTGATATAAATTATGTGCTTTATACACTATACATGGTGGCAATACCTTTCCCTCTGCCGTTGCAGCAAACATAAGAGATGTTGCACTCTTACTATAGTTGCACACCCTTTCAGGATACCGACAACCACGTTTGGAAATAACCCTTTTTCGACCTGGCTCGTCATTGAGATTTGTGTCATCAAAAATCAAAACGTCTGTCGGTGGAACTCCTTGTAAGTCGTTGTTAAGGTTGTCGAAATAGATATTTAGTTATTGTAGGGAAACTCCATATGCCGTTTTAAAAACAAGTACGCAAAATCACGACCTGGAAGGTTGTTCTGTTGTGTGGGGCTTCGTTCCACATCAGAGTTTTTTTTTATTTTCTTCGATATGTTATATACGATAATTATGCCTGCTAATATAATGGACCATGGAAAGGAATGTGGTTGTTAATTTGTGAAACTCACTGTGCGTGTCTTTCCGTCGTTACCCGAGCGGAATGATAAGACGGATTATCGAGACATTGGAAAGTCCAGGAAAGGACGCGTTCTTCTACGTCACAACCCCACCACTCAAAGATTGAGTAAGTAGTTTTGGTGGTAGCAATTAGAAAATAGTTAAGTTAGTTCTTAAGAAAATGTTGAAGCAAACAGTTGTGTGAACTTCAAAGATTAAATTAATAAAAATTATTATAAATTCTTCGAAGATTTTTAATTGACGTAAAACGAACCTCTTTTAGTACTGACACATGTTAATCCTTACGAAGGGCAATATAATGTGGAGAATAAATTAGAACACTAACTTTTTGACTCAAGTTCCAGTGACGATACGTAAAAAATAGTTCGTCCCAAAACAGATGGCCTTGTGTATCTTTAAGTGCATATAACATTTGACCCTTGGTGATAAATATACGATTATATACAGGCTGCTCTTAAATATTTAAAACATATCGTTAAAATTATGTAGTCTAGAAAAGTTGTGCGTTTCAAATTTTTACAGTTTATTCTAACGGTTTGTTGAACATTTAAAACACTGAAATTGCACATCTCTTAAAATACACCAGTAATTTTCATGGAATGCCTTCTATAAACACATGCAAAATTGCTCTATACATATTTAAGAAATCGATAATACGTTATCTATAAATTATGCGAAACATTACAAAATTATACTTTGGTCGTAAACAGCTTTATTCTAAAAAAAGTTCGGGTTATCTAGACGTGCAGTTTTGTAGTTAAAAACTTTAATTTTTTGGTGATCTTTCCCACTATGAAATTCTTGTGGTTAACTTATTTGCCGATCTGTTTTATTGTAAATGTACATTCCGACAGGATATTCATAGGTTTGGATGGTGCGGAAGGTAAGTTAGGCATTGTAGTGCCTTTACTCGGTAATACACAAACACGTGTAAGTCAATAAAAATTTACAACTAATGCTTCCTTTCAATTAGAATTAACGCAGGTTTGCAATTGTAAAATATTGATTTACAAACACAATTTCTGAGCCTCGTCAATTAAATCCAAAGTGTAATTCTTTGAGTTGCCCCGCATATACATTAATCATATGCAAAGTGTGATTTTGTAGAATTTGCTACATAGAAAGCAATGTTGCATAATCAGTAACATAATTATATTTACTGTTCTATTAATGTACTGTTCTTGAGTCTTAGATTCACAAACAAATCTATTTGGACGTCTCCACATACGAGGCTTATTCGGCAACTAATTACTATTTAAATATTCAATCAGAGTGAGGGGCATAGTCAAGTTGGTGCATTGTTGTAATGTTTTTTAGTGGTTGACGAGTTGGTCACTTTACCGTGTATCTGTCATTATATTGCATTTTATCCATGGGAAAAACGTCCAGGCATCAGTGAATGAAAAGTCAGACAGTGGTGGAGGAATTTAAGACATGGAAAAGACCTTCTGTTGTCAACGACAATCTTGTGGAAAAACTGAGTAAGAAATTAGGGAAGATCGGCGTTTTACGGTTTTGGAAATTACCACAAATTTCATGTACGGTGCTGTGTGAAATCGTCTTGAACTACAGTACAAACTCCGTGCGAGGTGGATGCCAATGATGTTAACGGATGCTCACAAAAACGAGCAAATGGCTTCTGCACTGACCTTCCTACAGTGTTACAAAACTGATAACGATGAGTAACTGCATCACATTATGATTGGCGACGAGACTTGAATTTCGTACAAAAATGTTTAAACCAAGCAACATTCAATGCAGTGGAAGTATGCGAGTTCCCCAAAAGACAAAAAAAGTTCAAGCATACTTTCGAGATCTAGAAGTTTCCGACTACTGTTTTTCGAACAGGAAAAGAGTACTGTTGGTTGATTATCTGTACGACAGTTAATGCAAACGTGTATGGTGAGACCTTAAGAAAGTTAAGTAAGGCGATTCAGAACAACAGACAAGAATTGCCAACCCCTAGAGTCGTGATTGCGCACAATAACATCTGACCGCACACAGCGCACTGAGCAATCAATAGGAAAATGTTTAACCATTTTCCTTACAGACCTTACTTAGCACTCTTCCTCCATTTTAAAATTTTATTAAGAACCTTCTACCGTTTCGTCACTGATGGTAATCTTCTATGACGAAAGTATACCAAATGTTGTATCACGATGTGATAAATGTTTAAATTCGAATGGTGACTATATAGAGAAATAAAATTTTGGTTTTACGGCCGATCGGCTCTTAATTTTCGAATAAGCTTCGTATATGTAGATCATGCAAAACGTCTGATTTTGTACAATTTTCTGTTGGTAAAATTTACTACAAAAAGACAAAGTTTCACACTCAGCAATTTAATTAATTTAAATTTTCTAATTTGATATAAATATACTAACGGAAATTGTTTAAATCACCCGTAAATATTATAGGTTTATAAATATGGACTTTGAATGCTAAGATCATGCAACCAGTGGATTATTTAAATTTGACTCTTCAATCTTCTACAGTACGTGAATGTAATAAAACAAGACTTTAATTACTACAAAAGAAATCAAACTATTTACAAATTAATATTGAATTACATCAGAAGACGAAGGAAAGTTGAAATGTATAAGTTTTGTTCAGTTTGTTTTGAAGCCGAACAGTGTGTTAGCTTCTTCTTTTTCTTCTTCTTCGTATGTCGAATCCGCTTAGCGAATGTTGGCTATTCTGACTTTAT
Source organism: Limonius californicus (assembly GCA_014611495.1). Lineage (NCBI taxonomy): Eukaryota > Metazoa > Arthropoda > Insecta > Coleoptera > Elateridae > Limonius > Limonius californicus. Next base: position 6,513 of record JABXWE010036124.1, read on the forward strand.
TTGCTACTGTTCTAAATAAGGAAGATGTTGATTCGCCGAACCATTCTCGGAGGTTCCGCAGCCGGGATGTTCTTCTTCTGCCCGGGTCTCTTTTTCCTAAGATCTTGCCTTGTACGATGATGTATAGAATGTTGTCCTTCTCGGAGTGTCCATTACATGTGCAAAATACTCAAGTTTCCGGATTTTGATTGTTTCTATTATTTCAGTTGTTTTACCCATGTGATTCAACACCTCATTTCTTACTCTGTCCACCCAGCTTATGCGGATGATCCTTCTGTAGATCCATATATCAAATGATATCTTTTAAGAAGCCTGTCCGTCAATGTCTAGCATTCGGAACCGTATAGGAGTACAGAGAATATGCAACATTTCACCATTCTCACTTTTAGTTGTAAGCTTAGATTTTTACCGATTAATATCTTCATTTTAAAGAAGGCTATTCTAGCTTTTTCTATGCGAATTCTAATTCCCATGCTCATATCTCAGTTTCCATTTAAATTGTCCCCTAGATACGTAATAATGTCCGTTCTTTCAAGTGCCTTGCCATATGCCGTAATCGGTGTAATATTTATTGATTCTTTGTTGACAACCATATATTTGGTCTTGTTGGAATTGAGTTTCAGCCCATATTCGTTACATTAAGGTTTTGCAGTTCCTCTTGGTTGCTTGCTAGAAGCACCGTGTTATCGGAATATCTAAGGGTATTTATGTGGACTTCATTTATCTTTATCCCATTTGAAAAATGACTTCTGAGTAGAGATTGAAAAGCAATAGCGACAGAGTACATCCTTGTGTCATACCCCGTATGATTTCAGCGTCTTCTGAAAAGTTCTGTCTAACTTTAACATTAGTTGTTTGATGCCATTAAAGATTTTTGATGATGCGTAGGTCTATGTCATCGATTCCGACGTTTTGTAACATTTCTATCATTTTATAGTGTCTTACTTTGTCGAATGCCTTTTCACGTTCACGTCTCTACAGCGTTGTACTAAAACCTGTATGCTGAACAGAGCTTCTGGTCAGTGGCGGCTCGCGGGTAAAAAAAATAGGTAAAGTGCTATTATAATATCCCTAATAATAACAAATAGAAAAAATTTGCTGAGTCACAGCTATCGTCGTGTCCGCGAAACGCTAATTCTTGCTTGCTTAAATACAAAATTGTGTCGATAACTGTTTGGAGGAAAAGTCTATTTAATCGAATATTTTCATTAAATTGTGCTTTCGCGTTTTCTTTTAAAGCATCGCCTATGGTGTTTTGATTTTTCTCCAAATTGTTTAACTTCAATGCACATATTAAATGATCTTTAGATTCTGCATGTTTATGTAACGCCCTTGTAATATTTAACAGATCTGCAAATCCCTCCCTGTTCCCAGACAGACCGTTTTGTACAAAAGATCAAGCAAGGACAATAAAATAATTGTTGTAGTATTGGGCTGCTACATAACCATTTGAAATCGGTGAACCAAGAAATTTTAAACTTAAGACTATATGATTTTCCACTACCTTTTAAGACTTTTTTCGCGGAAATTGTCAAACCAACTGTAGGTCGCCCTTGATTTTTATCTTTTTTATCTTCTTCCATCCAATGCCTGAATGGCGTCTCTAACAAGCTGCACATTATGTCATTAATAGGATTCATAGTTCTCCTGGTAATTATCTACGTATAAAAGTAAACTCTCCAAAACAGAAACACACACGATACGAGTACAAACGCACAACACAATCAACAATAGTAATAGTTACCAATTAACTCTATATAATTCATAAATGAACGAATAAAATAAAAAACCGCAATATGAAGTTCTACGGTTTACCTATTTCACTTGGCGAGCCGCCCCTGCTTCTGGTGTTCTTAAGTTGCTGCGGAAGTCTAACTGAGATTCGCTAATATTTTCTTCTATTTTTCCACATATCCTATAATGAATGCCTTTCTGCTTTTTGCTAATGTGAGCGCTCGTTGTACTTCTTCTAGTGTTATGGATGGTCCCGTTGCAGGTTTATCTAACTCAGTTTCAGATCTTAAATCTTCAAATCACACTTGTATATATTCATTCCATCTGTTTAATTTGTCTTCATCACTCATAATCAGCTTTCATCTTTATCTGTGAACATATTAGTTTTATTGTTGTACGTGCCAACCACTTATTTGATCTTTTTATACATGGTGAAGTTGTAATGCTTTCATTGAAGCTCTTCAATTCCTTTGCATTTCATTTCGTTTCAACCTTCTTTTGCTTTTCTAATTTTCTTTCTAATCATTTTATTCCATTATCATCCATTAATTCCAAAATTTCGTCATTCATCCATTGTTGATTCTTTTTATTCTGCTGGCTAGTTTTGCTTTTCATTGTGTCCTGTGCAATGTTTTTAATATTCAACCATAGTTACTCTGAGTTTATTTGCCGTACTTCTTCTGAGCTACCAAATTTACTTGTCCTGCCCCTGGCTATGTTTTTACAGATTTTACCACGTTTTTGAATCTACCATTTATACTGAAGTAGTCGATTTGATTTCTCACTATGCTATTAGCTGAGTCAAGTGTACAAACGTCTTTCAGGTAACTTGAAGACAGTATTCGTTACACAGAATTGATTTTCTTTGTAAAATTCAACAAATCGGTTTCCTCTTCCGTTCCTTGTGCCTAGACCAAAGTCACCAATTATGATATCCTCTCTTTCTCTGCCAATCTTTGCATTTAAGTCCTCCATTAATATATTTATATCTTTGTTCTTAACTTTTTCTATAACACTTTTGACGTTACCATAATATTTTTCAAGGTCCTCTTCTGTGCTCTTAGTGGTTGACTTGAATTATGTTCATGTTAAAAGGTCTGGAGTTTAATTGAATCGTAATGACTATCCGATACATATACTACAGATCTGCCACACTTATGTACTTGTTTGATACAACTATCCTATATATGTATTAGCTAGTTAGAACCAATTAAATCCCTTTCATTATATTTTCGTTTATAGCTTTGCTTTAAATCATAAACAAATTTACTATGATCATCTCAATTTATGTATGTATCAAGAGATCCAAAAAGAGCTGATCCTCAGCGGGCGGTGGAATGAAATGTCACGTGTTTTCTGGACTAAAGGAATGTTTATAATGTCAATTTCAGGTTAGGTTGTGTTAGCTGGAATTAAATAATAATGAAACGTCATTTTTAGGAGCAGAAATCTTTTATTGAGCAACAGTAAAAGAAATGAATAAACCTGAACTAATGTAATGATCACAACAAATGTTGAAAATGTCTGCCTTCTTCCTCCAAACATTTCCGAACTCGTCTTCTCATACCTTCAAAAACATTTTGTAATAATTGAGGTGAGTTGTTAATTTCTTGGCAGTTTTCTTCAATACTAAGTTTCAGTTCGTTTAAATCATTAACTGGGGTTTTAAAAATGGTGTTTTTCAAATAGGGCCATAGAAAAAAGTCCAAAACAGTAATATCACAGAGCGAGGGGGCCAGGGTGTTGCAGTATTCCTACTAATGATTCGGTCATCAAAATATTTGCGTAAAAAATTAATTGTATCTGCAGCTGCATGAGCTGTTGCGCCATCCTGTTGCAGAAAACCATTCCGTAGCTCATCATCGTGAAGTTCATTTAAGAAAGGTTGCAATAACCTTGCTGTAGTTAGCGTGCCTTCGAAAAATATTGGCTCAACTAACCTACGACGACTCATTCCAACCCAGACTTCTATTTTCTGTGGATGAAGGGGAGCTTTAATTATAACGTGTGGATTCCCGCTCCTATAAATCCGCATATTCTGTGAATTAACGTACACATTAAGATAAAACCAGGCTTCGTCACTAAAAAAGGTTAAATTTAACTGCTCATCATTGAGATTATCCAAAAACCAACGAGAAAACTGAACTTTTTGGATAATCCTATTCTAAAAGCTCCTGAACGGAAATAAATCGGTAAGGATGCAGATGCAAAGCTTGTCTCAATATTTTGTGGCATGTACCGTAACTTAAATCATGAACTTGCTGGCATAAATGTCTAGTTGGTGTTTTTGGAGCATCGTCAGTTCGTTGTCTTACAGTTTCAATTAAAGCAAGTACTATCTTCTTTGGCCTACCAGACCCTTCTTTCCTTCCAACACTTCCAGTTTCTCGAAAATTGCTGACTAAATTCTTAACCAAAGTATAAAATTTTCGGTATGTAATAATTTCATTGGGATACCTCTCTCGCAATTCTACAAAACAAGGAGGAATCGAATAGGTCCATTCTCCATCAACTTGAAAGCCGTTCCGAAAGTAAGATTCAATAATGAATGCTCTTTGAATTGTATTAAAAATCATTTTAACAATGTCAGATTCGTACCAAAAAAAAAGATAACTAATTTATCTGACATCATAAACATTCCTTTAGTTTAGTAAAGACGTGATTTTTCATTCCATAGCCCGCTGAGGATCAGCTTTTTTTGGATCTCTTGATATACTGCTGGTATAATTGAGGAAAATTGTGCATTTTAAAATTTTGTGGTTGAACAATCAGTGGTTTATTTCAATTAAACTTGTACATTTCGATAAAACCGTGATATAACTTTCAAAGGGTGGTTTTGTTTACTAAATAGATATATTCTGGCATTTTGTTGATTCAATTAAATCCAGATTTTAATGTTCTATTTTAAAGTTGAATTTACCACTCCAGGTGATATTATAAACAATGTTTTTCAATTGATTCAATATTTTTAATGCTTCAGAAGTTTTCACATGTAAGTGAATCTCAATCTTTAATTTTGACAGGTTATTATTGGCGAGACTACACAGGTGATGTACCCCAAGATGCTCTACCAGCTGGTGTTGATAATTCAAATAATGTAATATACATTGGACAAGCTGTATACATCCCCTACGGAATATGGGTGCCCGGACATATAAATGCGACAGCGAAAACCATCTATTTTGAACATAGTGACCATGAACACACAGGAACCAACAACGTTAAAGTATACTATCATTAATATATTACAGAAGGTTTATAAATGTCGTACAATATTCCAAGAACTTTATAGTAATCAGTAACATAATTTAAAAAAATACATATAATATGCCGTATTGACAAATTCATAATCAGTTTCTTCAAAAAAGGAATTATGTAGAAACAAAAATATTTTAGAGCTTAATTAACTGAAAATGCCCTCCCTTTGTTCCCCAGCATGATTTTTAACTCGCTTTACTCCAATCCTAATATTTCGCAAATCGTACGGTATAATAGCTAATCTCATTATACACTTCTATCTGTAATTTATTAAAATAATTAAATGAAATTTGAAAACTTACATTTTTACATAAGGCTAAATAAATAAATCTGGAAGGTTAGATCAGAAGATCGAAAGGGGCATAATTTTACTAGAACTATAGCATCTTGTGGTTAATTTATTGCTAGATGTAAGATTTTTTCTTTTTAGATTCTTTGCACTGAAAACCCAAACGCCTTTCACTGGGTAACTGCCAAAAAAGGAGATGCTATTGACAGCGTTTTGTCTAATGATATGCTTTTTGTAACTGGAGGATATGATTCCTCGTATCAAGTTGTTATCGCAAGAAAACATATCAATGAAGAAATGAGAATAGGAAAAGCAGTTATTAAAAGCGACGACATTGATGGAATCTACATATCAGCAAATGGGGTAGGATTAAGGCAAGACTCTGCTGAAATTTTAGTTTATAATCCATTGGCACCCACACATGAAGGGAATAGCAATGAAATTAATATATATATTTTATAATGACGTAACGATAGTTTCTTGTAATTACAGAAAATTGTAATTTTGTTTTTGATACGACTTAGAGTTTTAATGTGTAGTTAGATGTATAAACATATGATGTAAGTACAAACAATTATTTGGTTGACAAGTTTAAATAAAACTGCAATCGTTTATACATTGTGTGATTCCAGTATACAGAGTAATTTCTATATATGGCAAACTGCAGGACGGAAATAGCTCTCAAATTTTTAAAACCACATAAAACGTGAAGTTTCATGTTCCCGCTATCCAATTAGAATACATTTCTGTTAGCAATTAAAATGTAATCAATTTTTAGTTATTTAAATTACTAGAAAGCATGCTGAATTCCCAAAAATCGACGACAAATCGCTTAGTCCTAGAGATGATGCTGTATTAAGAACAAGCCCAGCAGATAGAAATCTGACTTCCACCATATTACCAAAATTACATTCCAAAGCTAGTGATCTAAGTGTGCGCACTTCTTAGAGGATGTAGAGCACGACAGAAGCCACTGCGTCGCAGCAAGAAATGACCCCTCTTTACTATGGATCAAGGAACATCGGAACTGAACTATAGAGCAGTGGCAAAAAATGCAAATTAACGATGATCAAGTTTTAACATCAATAATAATTTTGTAAAAATGTATACTAGAAGGTTTCGTTTCACCAAAATGTGTACTTCCAGCAATTAAGCATACCATTCTTATTGTACGGGGTTGCAAATTGCATGTTTAATTATCAGGATGATAATGTTCCTTGCAGTAGACTACTTGTGAGTACCAGTAAACTGGATGGGATAAACTAACCAGACGCGAATCCACGAGAGAGCTTGTGGCAAAATATATCAAGAATCATACCTAAAAGAAAACCCACAAAAAATTAATCAATGCAATATCAAAAATGTGCAAATTGGCCATCAAGAACCATGACTGGCCGATCGATTTCAAAGTAGTATATGCACGAGGAATGTTCTAATTTAAACAGGAACTTATTTAGAAAAAGAGGCACGAGAACGTTGAAAAGTATATCGATGCTTAGTTGTGCATTTGTACTACCGATCTGAAACTGTTCTAATACCTCCCTGGAAGAAGTCTTTGTGTTGCATGCAGGGGCGTCATTTGGGGGGGCAGGGTAGGGCAATTGCCCCCCCCCCCCTGGCTTCGGACAAAAGCCTAACCAGATACAAGAGAAAGACAAGAATTATCTGATTTAATTAGTTTGAGCAAAACTTTGGTTAAATCATCGCGTTTAGGTACCTACCTGTAAAGAACTGTCTAGATTTCTAGAATGTTCGAGAAGATCTGACGTCACTCGAGTGGGGGGATATAAAAGCAGACTGGCCGCTTGCATGGCACGAAGCTACTCAAGCTAGGTGTGTAGTTACAGCGTTACTCTTTTAATTATAGGTAGATTCGGCAGTTGAGTTCTAATAAGATAGCGATAGAAGCGATGGACCAGCGATTCCGAGCGATATCTCGATAGTTGATTGAATATTAGTGCGATAATAACTGTTAGTGGTGTTGAAATTTAGTTAACAAAGTGTTTAGTGAAATTCAAATATTGTTGTCAAAGTGAAAATTTAACGACAGAACTGACCAATTTTGGTCCAAATGGAACAGAAAAAGCGGAAACATTCAACTACCGACATTCGATCATTTTTCAAAAAGAAGCCGAAATCAACTGAGCTGACGCACGTTTCTTCGGAAGAACTTAATCTAACAACGTCCTCAATCGACGTTGATGCAGATGATAATTTTCCTACGTATAACCAGTATAACACGAACTCTTTACCGCGCGCCTCAACTTCGAACAGAATAGACACCGAATCTGAAACCCCATCATTTTCTTAAATTCAAATTCCGTTAAAGTCTCAAAGTGCAACTGATAACGAGGCGGCCGTGGGCTAGATGTTAGCACGCTGAAGGTCCTGGGTTCAATTCCCGGACCAGAACATCGGATTTTTAACAGCCGTTCTCCCTCGCAAGGTAATGGCAAACCAGCGAGGTATTCTGCCTAGTAAATCTTCTCTGGAGTAGAAGTGTTTACACTTCCCGTGGTTCGGAGCCCACGTTAATCTGTAGGTCCTCTATGTCTGTGACTGTAAAAACGCGCAACACAGGCATATGAGAGAAGATCGCTACGTCTCGTAAGATATAAAGCACTCTAAGAAGAGAAGCAACTGATATATCAGCATCAATGAATTACATGCCAGCTCAGCCAAAGAATATTGACTTTCCAAAACAAACGGAAGAAGATTTAACTCGCTTTTGTACAACACATTTGAATGGATCGAATATTCAAGTGAAAAGGACTCCGTGTATCGTTTCTGTTGTCGACATTTTAAACCAAACAGTACATTTTCCGGAGAAACTAGTGGAAATATTGCTTTTGTGGATTATGGCTTGAAGAAATGGAAGGATATAAAAAATCTATTGTACAAACACTCAAATGGGCAACGACACAAGGTTTCATCTCAACTTTGGCTGAACTACAAATCAGTACAAAGAAGCGAAAATAAATCCATTGCTTGCACGATCAATGTCCAAAGAGACAAGGAAATTCTAGATAATCGGTATAATGTACGCTGGTTAGTAAAAACGACATGCTACCTTGGGTCACAGGGACTCGCATTCCGAGGAAAGGAAGAACACGAAGAATCCGACAATAAGGGCAACTTTATAGAGCTTTTGAACGTATTCGCCCAAGAGGATACTAAGTTAAAGGAAAAGTTGTCTTCACGATATGGGCACTATGCTTCCCCTGAGTATTAAAATGATCTGATAAAGGCTGTGGCTCATTGTACAAGGCAGAAAATTTTGAGTAAGATGTCGAAAAATCGATATTTCACTATCATGGTGGATGAAACTAAAGATGCATCTAAGAAGGAACAATTGAGTTTCGTCATCAGATTTATTGACCAAAATGGTAATGTGAACGAACATCTTTTGAGAACTAAACATTTAGTTGATCATATAAAAAAACTACTGAATGAAAATGGACTATGTATTAGGAAGTGTGTTAGCCAGTGTTACGATGGAGCGGCCGTCATGAGTGGACATCTAAATGGTGTTCAAAAGAGGATCCAAGATATTGTTCCATATGCGATGTACGTGCACTGTTACGCACACAGATTGAATCTCTGCCTAGTCGCTACTATAAAGAACATCAACGTAATTTAGAATTTTTTCAAGATAGTCCAGACAGTATACATATAACTTCATTATGAATGGACAAACAAAATATGAAGTATTTGTGGAAACTCAGAAGTCCAAGAACCTACAGGTATTACACTTGAAGAGATTAGTCGAAACAAGGTGGTCTTATTGGTATAACTCTTTGAAAAAAATTAAACTTCGCTACGTACGCGTAGTTCTACGTAGAACTCAAAGACACCTTAAATATTGTGGCCAGTCAAAGCGTAGACATTTTGGCTCGAGCTGAAGCTACGGGGCTTTTAAACGAAGCTTTATATCTTCTTTGATTATCACTGAAGCAATTCTCGAAAAAATTCATATGCTCTCTTGCGAAATACAAAATTAGAAAATAATAATCACGTCGGCTATTAAATTAGTTAAAGCGTCGATACAGATGTTAACTGATATGAGAACCGATGTGAGGTGGAATCAATTTCAGGACGAAATAACCGAATTCATGAAAAAAGCGGCCATAGGAGATATGCAAAGGCGAGAATCACGGAAAACAACCACAAGTAGTCGCCTTACTGATTTTTTTGTAACTTCAACCATAGGAAAAAATACAATAGAATCGCCAGACGAAATAAAGAGAGAAATACTTTATGGAATTTAGGACCGTTTCGTCAGAGAACTGGAGGAACGTTTTATAATAAATAATGAAGTGTTCACTAGATGCATTTAACCCAGAGTGTGATAGTTTTTTAGCGTTTGATATTGCGAGGCCCCTTTTACTTCACTACAAGAACTTAGACTTAGATTTGGTACATCTTGAAACTGAATTTTTTACAGCTTAAGGTTTAATTAAATCATCACACACAATATTGTCGAATTTAGAAGAACTGAGAGACAGTTTAAATGAAACTCCAGAAGCCTTTAGAGAATTGCTGAAAGCAATTGAGATAGTACTTTGCATTGGGATCTCAACTGCATCCAATGAAAGAAGTTTTTCATCATTAAACAAAATAAAAAATCATCTTCGCACTAGTACTAGTGACGATAGATTGAGCGATCTGCTTGTAATGGCCGTTGAGCGCTATTTTGTCAAAAATCTGAATTTAGACGATGTCGTAGACTATTTTGCAAGAATGAAACAAAGGCGATATCCATTACTGAATTAGCAATTAGATAATTACTCACTTAAAACTAATATAAGATGTTATTCTTTATGTATTACTAGGAATGACGGTTACTTTTGTTAGAATACTTTTGTTACGCCATATTTACTCCATGTTTATAGACTTATACCTATACCTTTAAATAAAGTTTGAATTTTTATGTAGTTATTTATTTCTAGTAAATTAAAGATGTCGGAGAAACTTTTTTACTAGAATAGGGTACAATTTTTGTCTTAAATTATTTCGATAAGTTCCGCTAGATTTTAAATTTTATTTCTAAAATGTTCGATTTTTTGAGATTTTTTTTAATTTCATCCTAAAACTGTCAGATGCTCTTAAATAGCTTTAAAATTGGCCACGCCCACTAAAAACAAATTCGCCTGCGGCGCTACTTTTACTCCCTTGCCCCCCCCCACTGCTAAAGTCTGAAATGACGCCCCTGACTTTTTCAATCACATCAGGGGCAGTAGTAATTCGGCAACCCAGTTTTTAACCATCGAAAACGAAGGAGCGGATTCCAATAGTGTTGAATCCAACTCTGCTTTGATTTCGGTTGGTGTTAAGCCTTTCAAATGGAAGTACTTTATCACTGCTCTCAACTCATTTTTTCCAAAGTTTACAAAATCACACGAGACGTTCACTTTGGCATACTGTCAAAAACAGACTAATTGACAGATCGCTCTGTACTGTCATATTTAATCTAATAAAGGATAGTTCTACAGAATGGTAAAGAAGATTCCTCCGAATTCGCGCCATCTCGGTGTTAGGCCACGTAGTTATCGAACAATACTCGTACGTATGTCGGGTTGCGTCAAGCAATTTTAAGGGGGGCAACTTAAGTGACCCAGCCTGTAGATAGTGTTAGGATATAGGTACTACTTTTCGCAAATCTGAACAATTCAAGGCAAACAAAGAAACGCCAACGGGTTAAATTTATAATTTAATTATAAACTGCTAAAACTGCTGTATGTACATGAATAACCTAAAAAGAAAAGAGAGAACTTTATGTTTCTATTTATTATTAGAAAAACAATAGTACAACATAAGCATTACTATTATATTTAGATTGTACAATAGTGTGCAATAAATTATTTACATATAAGAAAAATAAGCGAATAGGTATCATAACGACCATGATAGAACATTACTTACTTGGTAGAAACCATTTAAATTTAACTCTGCAATGAACTTTCTTGAAAAATGTTTTGTTGTATTTACCTACTTTTCTTCTCAAACCATAACACCAAGCAACCATTATTCATGTTTAAGAATGTATAGATGTAGAATATTACAATGTAGAAATCGACAAAATCGACAGAATAGTCTTCAAATAGGAACAGTGTCGAGCAAACTGTACCATATAATACGCATTTATATACAGTTATGTGCAGTTATTACATACAGTGAAAATAATTATTATCAGGTACCTATTTGTGTTCCCTAATGTTCTTATTAACAATTGGCAATTAAAATTTACTATTATTTGTAATTAACACGGTATATTATTGCATTTTTAAACACATTTTTCATTTGTATGTCAGTAGTTAATCTACCAGATTAATGTATAATAATAGCAGCAAGAACTTTGTGGTTCTGCTTTGCAAATATAGAAAATATTGCTAAAGCTTTTCAAAATAAATGAAAGCAGGTTTTTATTGTAACTTTGGAGATTAATATTAATTAGAGAACACAGAGCAAAAATGTATGTATTAGTAGAAGTAGCCCAAATATAAGGCTCGAAATGAACAGATAATTTAACGAATTTATATATCAAATAGCAAATAGAACGGTTGAACTTGAAATACCCCAAATACAATAGACGAATGGTAAATAAAACCCTGGAATATAACAGACCGACATAATTATGAAGGTATGTTTTGTGGATTTCTAAAAAGCGTACAGGTTCAGCTCAACAACGTAACGCATTTGTTTTATTACAGACAAGTATCAATCCCACAGCTCATAGACCGTAAGAACAGGCGCGGACTGGCTATATTATTTCAGGGGCGCTAATATTTGTAAGGGCCTGTCCAGGCGCCTGCAATGAAACATTTGGAAACACTTACCCCTACATAAACAGCATTTTTTCCAGCTGTTTTGAACTCCTCCCAAAATGATCGATTATGACTTCCACCGATGGCGTTAAATCCGTTTCTGTGGATACCATAACTAACGAGTCTAACAGTTCATTACTTATGGATGATCGTGATCGGTTTTTAATTATTTTTAATTTCGAGAAAGTTCTTTCACAATTCACTTGAGTACATGCCAAAGTCAATAAATATTTGTAGGCAATATATAAATGAGTGTATGCAGAACAATGAAAGTTATATTTGTGTAACACCTCAAAAGCACAAGACACACACATTTTGCATTTATGAGTAGTCACTATATTTTTGTCATAAACTATGCTACTGTACGATTTGGCGAAATTAAGCAGTTCATTGAACAATTGTTCACAATCTGTTTTAGATGTCGAAAGAAACTCTAATGACGTAACAGAAACAGGCAGTTTCCCTTTGTTGATATCATGGAATCTTTTCGGATCCAAGAATGCAAGACTATCAAAAATGTTCTTGTTTTGTAAAAATCTCTTATCAATAGACGCCAACAGTACATCATAAATATATTGGAACACTTCTACTCTAAACTTTTGCTCTGAGTTCATGTTTCCACCATCATCAACTGTAGTTTCATCAGCCATTCTTTTTTAAAATCTTTTTCTGTGAATGTCAAGCTTATGCTTAATTTCGATATTATCTAACTGAAGGTGATTTAATTGTGATTCCATCTCTATTCCAAATTTTTGAGCAGAATCATAAATTGATTCATATTTATTGCTTAAACTTTTACATTCTTCATTAAAACTTTTAATTTTGTTCCACGCGGCTAAATAGTCTAAACCACGAGTTTGCAAATATTCCGACAACGGCGTGCTAACGGTGAAAATATTGAGATAAATAAAAGCTGTAAGGATCATATCAAATGAAGTAATTTTGGTTAATAAATCTCTGGCTTCTTTAGCAGTTTTAGCATCAATATATCTGTCGTATCCTAAAGTATGCAGAACTTCTATCAAATTAATGTAACGGTGCCTATCAGAATGCTTTTCATTTAACTGATGAAAAATTGATAAAAGTGCTGCATGTTTGCTGTTCCATCTTGTTTCACCGATTTTTTGAAGTCGTCGTAATTTATCCATTCCATGATGTTTTCCCAAAATTTCAACCCACAAATTATTTCGTTTGTATGACTGTCTTATAAAATTTGTTATATTTTGCAACAAGCCAAACAGGTTTTGAGATTTAATGCAACACGTTGTAATATCTCCAATAATTAAATTAAGTACATGTGCATGGTAATGGGTAAATAGCGAATCCGGAGCATCTTTTTTCAAATAAGCCTGGAGCCCATTATATTGGCCACTCATATTTGCAGCTCCATCGAAAGACTGACTAACCATCCAATTTAAATTTATTTTCAAATCATTCATTTCTCTTTTAATTACTTCATATTGTGCTTTACCGGTGCCAAGAGTAATAGGAATCATTCTCAAGAATCTTTCTTTAACTTCCCCATTGAAAACATATCGCACACACAAACAAAGTTGATCTAAAACTGATATCTTGCGTAGAGTCTACTTCTATTGAAAATAATTTTGCCTGTTGTATCTCTTGTGCTATTGTATTTTGCATTAATTGCCCAACTATTAATATAATTTTATTTAATGTGGTCTTTGATAGAAAGGTGATCAATGATCCTCGGCCGCGGCTTTGATTTAATTTGGACTTTATTGCACATTGTTTGACATGTGCATCTAAAATAGGCTCATACTTTGCAACTAGTTTTACGATGGCTAAAAAATTACCGTGATTTCTATCTTGCTCTCCATCATCAACTTCATATGTCAGATTATATGCGGCTTCATATCGATGACCGCGAAACGGCATACACTGCTTACTTAAGGCAATTATTATCGAAACAATGCGTTCTAAAATTTGTTGGTTGCGTTGTGATTCAATTTGCTTAGCGTTGTTTAACAAGTTGTCCACATTTTTTGAAGATGTAGAGCGTAAGTAAGTTTCGGTAGATGTTTTATGTTCTAACGACTTTTCGTGTTTGTCAAGTCTTCGATAAATAGATTTAGAATCTTTTACGATAGAACCAATTTTGTACAAATTTTTATCATGAGAAAATACCATAGGTACAAAGCGAACAGTACACTTTGCATTCTGTTTGTTTGTAGGACAACCATTGTCTCAAGATTCTTTCATTATTGGGAATATTACGATAATAAAAGCGATTCTCATTCAGTAACGATGAATTTTCAGCGCAAGGGCGTTTTGGTTGTACGGGATGTTTGTGAATGAAAGCTAGTTTTAAGCCGACACTTACATTATTATTTGGTGGTATGAATAATCCTACATCTGAAAATGTATCTTGAAATATTCGATAGCCGATGGTACTTGCTGTTTCCTCTTCATGATTACTATCATCAGCATCATTACCATTACTTGTTAGCATACCCACTTCACTTTCATAAATATCTTCTTCGAGATTTTCTTCTAAAAAATCTTTGGATGTCCCTTCCATTGGATCAACGCTGGTCTCACGGAAATGTTCAGTTTCGGTAACAGACTCTTCGATTAATTCACTTGATTGGTTTGATGCTCCTGCTCTTGTATCAATATTTTCTTCCAACATTGGACTATCGCAAGGCTCATTTTCGGGCATAAGCTTTTGAATTAATTGTTTTGGCGCATCCTGATCCACGTCACTTTTATTAGGCGGAAACGGAAAGAAAGAAAACAAACTACCTTGTCTCATATCTTTTACAGCCGATTGCAGCTTGACCTTTGAATTTTCTCGTTTTTTTTGCGCACCGGATTTATGTTTATATTTGGCTTTTTCCATTTTAATTTTAATAAAAAAGCAATGATTATTGATATTAATGGCACTGCAATTACTACAACACTAAGCTGACAGATTAATAATGTTTTTAAAATAATAATATGACGCGGTTCGCGATGTGGGGTACGTATGAATATATTCTCAGGAATAAGACCACAAGAAACTATCTTCGAACCACTTCAACTGAAAGAAACTAAAGCCAAATTGTAAGGCAGACAAAACAGGGAAGCTCTAATCTCGCCATTATTTAAAATAAACAGTTGTGAATGCGATATAGGATTGATTACACGACTTTCGAGAAAAAGGTCCACTCATCGAAACTAACAATAATTCGATCCTTATCAGCCGGACTGGACAGCTGAGCCTTTACTGTGTAAACAGTAAATATAAACATGTTTAGGTTGCTACTTGCAACTTGATATTTTTATATGGTATACCTAACGTGACCATTTATTTTTTTCCTCAAAACGGGACATCTACTAATTTTTAGGTAATAGTTTAGGGAGGCTGAAAATTCAGGTCTGAATATCATTTAGTTATTTTCTTTAACTTATCACATGGGCTTATTGCACGGAAAAAAACAAAGCGTTCGGAATGTGCGTATGTGAGCACTTCAGAATCGGCATTCTTGATTTTGTCTTTGTTCCCGTCGCTTCGACCGAAAACAATACATATTAGATGTGCTTGTTTGTTTGTTTTATTTAACGTCGACCTATTTCTGCTACTATGGCTAATCACCGACGCCAGAGAGCGATACTACCACACCTAGACGTATATTAAATTTAAGTTAAATAAAAAAATGCATATTATTCATAATTTCTATTTATTAATGAAAACACAAAAAAAAACACTTGAAAATAAATCATTTATTTGGTCTTATATTTTTTTGAAAAACATATTTGCTGAAGTATAATTGGCGTTGATTTTAAATACGAATTGAATTGTTGGCACGATTTCTGAAAATTTACTTTCGTAAGTAATATGGCTTTGAGAACTGGGACTTTCAGTTGTGTTTTTTCGCGGGAAAAGACCCTTTCTACGAGTGCATTAGTACCGGGCAGACAAAACATATACAAGAATTATAAGAAAGTTCGTATGTTTCAAATTATTGGTGTGAAAGTGTTTGAACAATTCCACCCAACGATTTTCGGTTGAAACATTCCCAGTGTTTCATTCTGTCAGTTTTTGTACTGTAATGTATTTGGAAAGAAGTGAATACTC
>JABXWE010036125.1:0-13367 GCA_014611495.1 Limonius californicus
AAATTATTTTAATTTGACAGTTGTTTAAATTGGCATTCCGAGGTCGGTGAGATTTTTCTAGCGGCGAAAAATCTGAAAATGCGCCTTCTGTCGGATAAGAAGTAAAGCCGTAGGTCCCGTGCCACTGCGATGTGTGACACGTTAAAAATCACTACTGGAGTTGGAATTACCCCAGATAGGCAAAATTCTTAGTTAGGGTGTACAATGGGCCTAATGTGGCCTAAGTGCATAGAGATGCTTGGAAAACCGCGTCCTAGATCTCGCTCTTTCAAAGCAAGCAAGCAAGCAAGCAAATTGGCATTTGTTTATAATTCAATCTCAGACATGCAAAAAATTTCATAGCCCTCCTTAGTTTGAAAACTTTCTGATCACATGTGTATTTCATATACCGGCGGCGCATCGTCTCACGGCGAAACGTGTCGTTGCAAAGGGTGATCAGCAAATAGTGGGCAGAGAAGTGTGCGCCGCGAATTTCCATACAATGAGATACCTATCAGTTATCCACTATATTGTACAAAAATGTTTGATCAGCGGCGAAGCACTTCCCACTCTTTAAAGGGACACAAACATGCTTCAAACATTTTTCTTTACCGCAAATAGAGGAAGAGATAAATGAGTATTGGTTTCGGCAGGATGGTACTACCAGTCACCCCCACAAATTAGCATGCATGTCTTACAGCAATCGTCGGAAATGCCAATCTTCCTTGGCCCTCGAGATCTCCAGACATCTTCACTTTTTTTCTTTGAGCTAATTGAATAGTAAAGCTTCTTACATCTTCTGACTATAGCCCTTTGTAGGCTTTGGCATTAACAACAAATCTGGATGAGCTCAACAAATTTATTCGATAAGAAATTAGATATGTACGGCAGCATACGACTTACACCATTTTTCATAAATACATCTCCTATTTTAGTTTCTAAGAAATGTTTAATAACTGTATAATTTAAGCAAATAAATTGAAAATGACCAATGTCTTGACACTCACTGTATATCTAATCAACTTATACCATAGGGTGGCCTTTAGCTGCAGAAAATCTATGAAGTCGATGCTTTTAGAGTGATCAACAATTATAGACGAAATTTGTAAAAAGTACGACAATAATAGTCTCAGAAAAATTAACAGGTTTGACATTCATATTAATATCCTTTTACCAAAATGACATCCAATTTTATCGAAGATTAAATGGTATGTTAAGACGAACTTGCTCAAGTGAAGTTGTCGTACTTACTATTGTTGTGCCAAGCAATCAAGTAATGCACGTCATAGATCACATGATCAACGAGCAGCAGTGCCGGTATCATAAAATAAAAAAAATCCAGAATGTAATTAGTCATTGCAGGTTATTCTTTTACTTTTTTCCAACATGAAATTTATAAAGTCAAAATATAGATGTTCCCTCTCTGATAAGTCACTTACACAGTTGCTTCGTTTATCAACAACAAATATTAAAGTTAATATTGATGCATTAGTTAGTGAAAACCAACATCCTCAAATTTCCCACTAATTTTTTTGTAATTTGATATTTTTTGAATAAAGTACAATAATAATACAAATGCGTTTTTTCTTTGTATACCATACCTATTAAAACTCACTGATAAAGTTGCATACGAAGTATTTTATAATGCGACCCTCCAAACCGTATTTTTTTTTAAAGCGGCCCTTGGGGCTCTTACGGTTGGACAGCCCTGATGTATAACATAACAAGTGTCTTTGCACCGTTACAACCAATAAATATTAACTTCTACAATTTGAGTATGTTTTTATTTTAATAATTATTAGCTGCTAGGGTTTCTACTTGTACTTGCTTTATATTAAATTAAAATGTAAATATTTGAGGTTAGGTCATTTGTTTGTTGTTCCACTTTAAACTGTTTCAATATAAATATACACATACAAGGTTGTGACGTCATAAAATTTATATATGACGTGCATTACCTGATTGCTTGGCACAACTATAGGAGTAATATTTTTGAACTGTATGGCAAACCAGCGAGGTATTCTGCCTAGTAAATCTTATCTGGAGTAGAAATGTTTACACTTCCCGTGGTTCGGAGTCCACGTTAAGTTGTAGGTCCTCTATGTCTGTGGCACTCTAAACGCGCAACACGGACATAGCAGAGAAGATCGCTACGTGTCGTAAGAGATCAAGCACTATAAGAAAGAATGAATGAAAATCTAACAAATTTTGTCGGAGCAGCAAAGCAATGACGAGCGAGTTAGTTCAAACACTCATTCACCATCCATATTTCACTTTATTTTGCAATATGAGAGAAGTGAAGGCTTTATGTTGGCACTATTACTTAAAAAATCCAAATATGTCTTAATAATGAACTTTGATTAAACAAGTCTGTCCTTCTTCATTAAAAATAAATATAATAAAAAACACATATTGTAATGTCATATTTATATATTCAGTTTTACCTATATGTACATAATAAACTACGAAACATGTAAAATTTTTACACTCGGCTTTGAAATACTTCTAAAACTAAAATGCACGAGGGTGCCATAATAATTTAATATGAATAAAAACATAACTAAAGGTACAATAATTTACATTCACAAGCGTAGTCCTGACAATCTACACCGTCACATATATACAGGGTGAGTCATAAGTTAATTTGCGTCTTCATTTCCTGTCTTATTTACTATTTCTTGCCGTCCAAAGTAACTATTTACAGGTTTTTATTTTTTTATAGAACTGTATTTTGAAAACTTTCAGGTAGTATGGAAATGACCCACCTAGTACATAGTAAGAGATCACAAAAAATTCAACAATACTTTATAAAACAACAAAGTATTTAACAAATATACAAACAAATCACAATATATAAATATTTCTTTAAGCTTCCGATTTGTATGGTTTAAATAATTTTGGTTTTTCCTGAACCTGTAAACTGGTCTGGTGATCTGCTTTGGCGGGTATAAGTAAACCTTCCGGCGCGGGACTAAGACTGACATCAGAATGTACAGGAGAGACCCTCGGCGACAACTTCGTGTGCCCTTCGAGTTTCATAGGGTAAGGGGAAAAATCCAGCCCCAGATTCAAGTTAAGTCCTTGGGGAAGCTGATGTTGGGGTATACTCTGTGGCAAGCTTTGAGGCACGGCTGTGTTGAGATTAATATTTTGATTTAGGTTCAACGCCGGGTTGGACAAAGGAAGGCCGGTTTGAGGAAGTCCAAAGCCCTGGCCCCAAGGATTATAACGGGGATAATGATGAGGATAGACCGGCGGAGGCGGTGGGTAATGGAGAGGCAAACTTGATGCCGCCGCTTGGAGAAGCGACGCCGCAAAAGCAGGATCCGTGTATACAGCGGCGTACGGCCACGCGATCGCCATTCGCTGACGTTTGTCTTTCATACGTCGGTTTTGGAACCACACCTGCAACAAAAGAAATTTGGAATTGTAATAATTGAGAAAATAAATTAATTAAAAACGTTAATCCCGTGCTATTGACTCGGAAAGCATAAAGTTCAGGGGAGATTTTAGGACTGGAAGGAGTGATTTTAAGGATATGCAGTTATTACAGAAGAAAAAGAAAGCCTTGGTTCAGGGGAAACAGTATTATTTTAGGAGAGTGGGAGATCTCTGAGAGGAGAGAAAATGGGTTAGATCAAAGGGAGAAGCTATTTGAAGAAGATAGTGAGAGTTATTTTTAAATGAGTAAGAAAGCATTAATTCAAATAAAGAGGCATATATTAATCAAAGAGTGGGAATTACATTTGAGGAAACAAAAAACCAGTTAAAGGAGGTAGGGTTTTTTTAGGAGAATGGGATTTATTTTAAAGTTGGGAGATAGGGTTGGTTCAGTGGAAGAGGGGATTATTGTAAAAGAAAAATAGGAGTGATTCTAGGGCAGAGAAAAAAGGTTAGTTTAGGGGAAGATAATTATTTTAAGTTAAGAATAAGAGTTATTTTTAAGGAGAAGGAATATAATAGTTTAAGGAGAGTGGGGGCCATTTTATAAAAGTGGGAGTTACTCTAAAGGAGAGAGAAAGTATTGGTTTTGGTAGGGGGAGTTATGTTATGAAAAGAGTGGGAGCTGTTATACAAGATAATAAGGGTAGATGAAGAGGAATAATTTTTAAGGAGAGAGAGAAAAGAGTAATTCATGGAGATAGGGGGTTATTTCAGGAGAGTGGCAGTCATTTTAGAAGCATTTAGTTCAGGAAGAGACAAGAGTATTTTAGAAGGTAAGTGAGGGTTAATTTAGAGGAGCATGAGGGTTATTTTAGAAGAGTGGGAGTTCTTTTAGGGAATAGAGAATATGTTGGTACATGAATATATGGGACTATTTTAAAGGAAGGGGGATATTTGGTTGAAACAAATAACTAAAGCCAATTTTTCATTTTTCGTTTTGAGATTTTGCCCCCCCCCCCCTGTTTACAGTATATCTACCACCACAAGATCCTAAAAAATAAGATTAACGTAAATAAAGAAAACTAAGCCAAATCTTTTAGTACTCAAGTAATTTAATATTATTGTAATTTAATAACGCAATTAGTAATTGTCCTTTACGTAAAAACATTACTAATTACAATACTTTAACTTAAAAGCAAAAAATATTTATTTCTAAATGTAAATAAATGGAGCGGTTACAATCCTTGCATGTTACGCCAGGTAGAAATTAGGGTTTGGATTAATTGACAAACTTGGATGGATTATTTACAAAACTATGTAATAAAATAGCGGTGTCTAAACTTGTGGAAGTGTTTCTATGTCACTACATTTTCTATTATTTAAGAAATAACAGCATTCAATCTAAACGAGGAGTTCCGCAGAACAACACAACAGCGGTCACACATATTAAAAATGTACTGTATATGCCAAATGGTGTCTTAATAGTAAAAGTATGTTTGCAAAACAGAGTCACTAAGATTTGCAATATAGATATCGAAAATAGGTTAAGTTAGATTAAAAATATAGAACACAGCCAATTGCGCTTTTAAGAAAGTAAACACATGAAGTCATCTCTACGGCTTAGACAGAGTCGTCGTAGAATATAGGTTAATGCTGACGTTTCGCTAACTGTTGTAGGTAGATCAAAGCGTAACATTAATGTCAGCATTAATCAATTCCACGATAACGCGGTCTAAGCCCTAAGAGATGACATCATTAGACACAAACTGCGGAAGCTTGAAATTTCACAGAGTAAATACATATTGTTTAGTGTGTATCCATGCTTAATTATATTTAAAAATGGATTTTTAGATTAGCATAAGTTATCACTTTGAGGATGAAGTTTCGCAATTATGTATTTAATGTGAAGAAAATCAAATGGTATGTTTAGTGTTTTATTTTTATAGGGAAGTAGAAAATATAACCTAGTGATATTTCAATGCAAAATTGACGCCATTATTTATTAAACATGTTAAAAGAATTTATAAAGACTCTGAAACACCAGAAGTTTAACACTTTAACAATTTACATGGGTATAATATTCTCCTGCATTCGAACGTAGGCATTCTGAAATAAATATTTTACATTCTTAAGTGTAAAAACGATTGAGGCGGTGGCAACTGAACTTTACTTTGACACCTGTTAGGTAATTATATTAAAGGATGTCTACTTTTTAGTACACACACATGAGTGTGTCTCCCATGGTAAGTTATCGAAAAATTTATTGGTGATACTATATAACTACAAATTACAAACGATGAATCTTATTAAAGAATTTATGTCGAGATTTAATAAAGTAATAAAGTAGCCTCCTTCAACAACTACATTTCCACTCATAATTAAATGTTAAAGATGACCGCTGTGGCCAATTAACACATCTCTGGCTAAATAAAACATTAATACAGCTTTTAACACATCAAAGAGGCCGCGTAGTTCAAGTATAAACCGCGTAATCGCTACTTTGGTTCCTATTTTCAAGCGCCTTTTGAGCTTTATCACCGAGCAGTAGCCTAATGGACAGATAAGTTCGAATCATATGTTTTATGAAGTGCTAACTACTTAAGATCAAGGCGGCGGTCTTCACACAGACGTCCACGACCATTCATGAAATAAACATTTTTGCTGCTTTTTATTACAGTTTACTTTTTGTTAATATGTGTGAATGTTACATGAGAGGTTGTTTGTTCAACAACAACAAATTGCTTCGGGTTTTTGTCAATTCGTTGAATTTGGAACGGCATGCAACGATGTCCAGTTATTTAAACCCTGTTCGCTAATTCAAAAAGCAAATGTACAGGGCGTTGCTAAGTAAAGACCCTTCTTTCATTTAAGATAGGGAATGCATTGACCAACTACTCAAAATTCCGAAGCTTTAAAATATGTTTGATTTTACGCCTTAATTATTTTTACAAAAATTGAGTTATAAATAGCCTGAAATTTACCTTGATCGTGCTCTCTGGTAAATTAAGCTGAGCGGCTAATTCACACCTTCGTGGTCTGGACACGTAGTTTTCTTTATAAAACTCTTTTTCGAGCCTTCCTAATTGTTCTCTTGTAAAAGCGGTTCGATACCGTCGGATATTTGGATCCGTTTGTACGGGACCACTTGAAGAACTGTTGAGCTTGGTTTCTGACGACAATGGACTACCACATTCTGAAAAAAGATGAATTATAGTTAGTAAAAATAAGTAAAACAATACCGCAGTAACTGATTTAAAAGGATGCTAAACCGGCCTGAAAATTCAGAATCTAGTACAAGGGTTTTCGAAGATACCCCATGATATTCCTTTTTTAACTTAACCGCTATATAGGAGGTGATTGATTATGTATTTCTATTAGAAAAGTGGTAACCGTATCTGCTCGTTCCACTACATAACTTAAATTGGTACAGTCTTGACATATTTAAAATTTAAGAAAATTGCATAAATCTTGAAACTGGAGTTGTAGCTATACATTATATTGGAGTTTGATGGTAGTTTATAACATAGGAAACAATTTTCACTAAATTAAGTTTTAATATGTCATAAACGTAGGTTGATTTTAGCATATTTGATTACTACTTTGGCAATTTGTTTACCATAAGAATTCTTTACTATTTCTCTAGCATCTTGGATGTGTTGTCTACTGATTTAAAAAATTGATATCTAGGAACGTCGCATATTACTGTAACTATGACTATAGAAAGCCCAAATTTTAACTAATTTTAAGGTATTTTAGTGGCCCCTTGAAGCTTCATTAAATGTTGGCCGCATGCCGCATGTTGCTAATGCATATGTTAACGTTTTATTAAGGAAGCTGTGGTTGTAAGATCTTGCTGTCTATAAAAGGGGGTTTAAGCACCTTTCCTAGGCTCTCAACAAGCAATTAGTGTGCGGGTCTTAAAACCACCCCTAAACAGCTTTAAAACCAGCAACACGGAAGCTAAATCTTAAAAACCGATCCGGTGTTGTACTGTCTAGACATTACAAGTGGTTACAGACCACTGGTTAAACCGACGTGTATTACGGAACTAAGTTAAGTGAACTGGCGACGCATTTCCGTTTTAACTTTGCGGATATTCCTTTCGGACTAATGTTCTAAGACAACAAGAAATTGCAGATTGTTAAAACAGTTTATTGTCTGAACCCTTATCATTTATTAAAAATATTATCATTCATGTTGTATTTTATCAAATAACATAACGAATCTGCAATAAGCTTTAACAAGTGAAGCTGGCAAATTTTATCTATACAAGGTGGTTGAATTCCTCATTGTACATGAAATGTATCCTTTACAATGGAACACCTAAAAAATATTTTTCATTTTTTTAAATGGCCTTTCGTTCTCTTCCTACCTTTCAGACATAACAACTATTACTGGATGCAACAATATTTTTGTATTTGTTTTAAAAGTAAGATCACAATTGAAAAAAGAAAAATCATGATTTAGTCCAGTTCGCAGCAAAACCAATCAACCTGTATGTATATATGTACCTACATACTTAGAAGAATAGTCATATTTAAGATACCTATTCAAAATATGTAGGAATTTCATGCATTGTATCCATGTTAAATTTTACAATGCTCGTGAATTGAAATCTGAAGAAGCTATTAAAGTAGTAGCCAAATATGAAGAATTATTTAAAAACCTAGTATTATTCAAACTCTCTCAAAACGAACTCGGGTACAACGAGACATGGATATAATGAGCATCTACGAAGGAAATGTTTGAGTTTACACTGATTCTTGTATTGTATTTTAGCATTAGTAGATTCTATTATGTGAAAAATATTTACCTCTAAGGTAACTTTACCTAAAAACATCTATTAAGAAAGGCAATTCACATAAAGAATAAATTTTTCTCATTAATTAGAGTTGGATGTCTCAATTTGGGCGATGTTTATATGCTCCATACTGAGCCACTAGAGGTTCTGACGCTTTAGATAATCCCTAAATGTTTGACAGTTTACTGGAATTGTAGCTATTATAGTGACGAAATATTGATTCCCATAGAACAACTTATTAACAGAAAGGGCTAGGCTAAATTGCCATAATTAACATTAAAAGTATATTACCATTTTTATAGTAGTAAACAGTAGAAATTTTAATATTCTTTGCTAGTGCAGATGTATTCGCAGTATGTTTTACCAAAGGTGTTATAACTGAGTTGTACTTTATTTCATTTTTCAATGATTACCCTATTTTATGCAATTCAATTATCAAAAAAGCACAGTTGTCTTCACATACCGAGAATATCTGGCAGCTAAATAGGGGTAATTTAGGTAACTTATTTTACTACGACAATTTTCAGTGGCGTATATCACGGAAATCTAATTTAGTGTCCTCTCATCTGTCAAGCAAAAGATTAAGTGAGTAAATATAATATTTATGTACATGATTGTCACTAAAACATAATTAAGAAAAGACGGAACATTCTTACTTTCACTAACTATAAATTAATTGAATGTAGGTACCTGTACGAATTTTAAAGTTTTGTAAAGTAATTATGAAAATCTTGTATATATCCTTTTGCTTGACAGATGACAGGACATAAATTAAATTTCCTTGATATACGCCACTAAAAATGGTAATTGTAATAAGGTATTTAAAATACCCTTATTTATAATTGTCAAAAATTCTCGGAATATGGAAACAATTGTACGCTATATGAAACATACCTAATTATCATTATTTATAATTATTAGTTGTTTATTTTTGTGTATTAACAAATAAAATTGTTGTTTTATATGTCGAACGTGTGTTGCCACGTAGAAACAGCTAATAATTTATCATTATAGCCGGCAGAATTATTTTCCGGAGAGGGCATACTTCCGGTAGATTTATAGATATATTTGCAAACCTGACTGTAGAGAGCGTCATAAAAGGACACATTTCTGTTAACAAATGAGATGTTTTATATACAGTGTGTCTCACTGTAGACTGCACCACCCCAGTATTTTGTTTACATATTAACGATTCAAAAAATTTCTTTTTTCTGGTTATACCTCTCACTAAACTGTAATTTTAGGATATGTTACTTTCCCTTCACGGTGAAATGCTAGCCTACTACGATTTAAAATAAACAGCAAAATTGCAGAAGTCGTATTAGGGATTTTTTTACAACAAAATTTTCTTAATAAAAGTTGTTCGGAATCGTTCAAATAAGCTAAATCCAAAATTTCATTACAAACAAAAAATATTGACAATATTGTTTTTCTAAAAAATTTCAATATTTTCTGTTTGTAATGAAATTTTGGATTGAAGAAGTCGTATTAGGGATTTTTCTACAACAAAATTTTATTAATAAAAGTTGTTCAGAATCGTCCAAATAAGCTAAATCCAAAATTTCATTACAATCAAAAAATATTGAAATTTTTTTTTTCTAAAAAATTTAAGTCCAATATGAAATTTTAGAAAAAAAATTTTTTCAATATTTTTTGATTGTAACGAAATTTTGGATTTAGCTTATTTGGGCGATTCTGAACAACTTTTGTTAACACAATTTTGTTGTAAAGAATCCCTAATACGACTTCTTCAATTTTGCTGTTTATTTTAAATCGTAGTAGGCTAGCATTTCACCGCGAAGGGAAAGTAACATACCCTAAAATTACAGTTTAGCGAGAGGTATAATCAGAAAAAAGAAATTTTTTGATTCGATAATATATAAACAAAATACTGGGGTGGTGCAGTCTACAGTGAGACACACTGTACATAAATGTAATATACTACACGTTAAACCGGGCGATTCAAGGAAGAGTACCAGCGTACCATTCGATAAATAGGCAACCCAAAATACAGATCACAAGGTACTGCCATATTTACTTCTTTATTGACGGTATTATGAGTCCGAGATGCCTATTTTCCTCAACTATCAAATACTAAGATAAGTATGAAGGCAAACAACAAACTCTTATTTATAAATATCTAAGATTGGGTATTTGAAATATTATATTAGTCAACGTTTGTTTGAGTTGAATGAGCTTCACTTGAACCAGTAAACTGTCACATATGCCAACAGGAATCTCTGATTCATATCATCAATCAAAATCTAAATATCGTAGTACAAAACTTCAAACATCCACAAATAAAATCAAATACCTATACCTAGTAGATAGTTTAACATGGAAATGTACGAAGCTTATTTCCGGGATTTAATTTTGTGAGTCCAGAAGCAGCTTTCATAATTGGTTATGTTTGTATTTCTAAAAACCTAAAGGGACACCAACAATGCTTAAATTAGAAATCATTTTACTATGGGAAGAAGTAATTTAGTTTAAAGGTTCATAACATTATTTCTAGTGTCCGCTTAAATTTACTTTCAAATTTTAACGATATGGGAAAAGGGTGAACTGTTAATCTTTTCCCAGGGAGGAATAACAACCCCCCTGGCCCTACCCTATCGACGCCCATGCGTTTAATCGCCGAGAAATTCAAAATTTGTATTAGACTATCACTTGCACATGATTTTTGAAAACAAATCGTAGACAAGTCAAATAATGTGCTACTAAATTCATCATCATGTTAAATGGTAACATTGATGACAGAACTTCTAATCAATCGTACTGTTCTGGTCTTGTTACTTTCTCCGTACAATGAAAAAAATATTTAACTTTTTTATTGTTGGATTACAGAAATAGGCGATTACATTATGGCTTTATAAATTTTGAATTAATCAAGGAGTGTCAAGTGTTGCTTCACTTAATGATTAGTTAAGTTTGTTTTTAGTCGCACTGTATAATTTATAATGGCATCAAATTAATGAATGTTTGGGCAGTCAAACTTACACGGTAGACATTGAAATTGAAATATTCATCATTAGCAGGGGCGAACTGCTTAAATATTTTGCAGTTCTAGAAAATATCAAAGGGGTCTTGCATTAATTTCATCCATAGCGATATTATAGGTAAGTTGTTTATTAAGTATATTTTTGCTGCTTTTCCATGTTTTGTTGCCAATCGGGCATTCTGAATATTAGGGTTATAGGTACTCCTCTGCCTCTCCAATTTAGCTGCACATGATCATGATTCATGACTTAACTATATCTTTTCCTAATGCATCCTTGATGATATTTAATTAGCTTATTACTTGTATGTTTAAGAACTTATTTTATTTATTGGTTTTCTCGCGATTATTTTAAGATAGTATACATTTAATAGCAAACAAATGAAATAGAGCAGGTACGTGTGGGATAACATAATTGAAGGCAAAATTAGGTTACTTTTGGGGAACCACTACCACATCATATTGTAATAGACCAGGCTTTTTAGGCGTTCATTATAAGACTTTCTCATCCTTAACCAAAAGCTTGTATGAAATTAAATTGAGAACATTAAATCAAATTATTTGCTATACCGCAAAAACAAAATAACGTCTGTTTAAGTAATTTTTGTTCTCACCTTTTTTGTACTGTTGTGTGCTATTGGGGGACTGCGGTGGACTTGGTTGATTATGATGATAATGCGGCGGAATAACGTCAAGAACGACGGATCCATTTTTGTTTTGTTCCTGCTGATGATACATCTTGAAGCTGCTCTGCGTATGCATTTGCACAAGAACTTCACAATACAAAAATCCCTTTTGAACTGAACTTGCAACACGAAATGACCGTTAGTGCGAGGGTGGCGAAGAAGACCTGTTTTCACCAAAAAGGGTCGTGGGTGAAATAATATTTTCAGTGACAGTTGTTCAGAGTGTTTAACTTCGGGGGTAACGAAAAGGGCGGAGCTTGTAGAGGCCCTGGTTGGCTGCGGTGTGACGTTCCCTGATTGGTTATACCGCCTTTGTAGACTTATGTCCGAAGGGATTTCGTTCGAATTTCGCGCGAAACAGTCCTTATGGCCTCTTAGTAGATGTCGGAGCGTATTAAGCGGATATATGGACCATTTTCGGCCTTAATAACAAAGGCTGTGCACACTGAGCTACCGGGCTTAGCTTAACGTATTGATTATATTTTTACGACTCCTATAAAGATGTTTTAGTAGCTTAATTTTATAGTTGAATTTAAGATGTGATTTTCTTTAAAGTTTGTTTATGAACAGGCGTGTTTCCATGAAATAGAAGGAGGTTGTTGGGTTACGTAAAATTATTTAATATCTATTGTTGAAAAAAATTAATTCATACATCGTGGGTATAGGATATTATAAACATATTACCTATAAACACCTTTTAGTATGAATATGTTTTGAAACCTGGCGCAGTCGGACTTTTGATTGGATGTTAGACGTCAGATTAACGATTTCAAATGTTTATTTTCTATACCCAAATATATTTTTCGTTGTAAGGTGTTCCTAATACGATCCAATTTGACGACAATGATTTAAAATATGCATTTATTATCTATTTGTTTAGTCCACTCTTAATTACAAAGATTGATTATTCTATTGATTATACCTACTAGCTGTATGCAACCTTAAGGTATTTTTAAAACAACTTTAAAGTAAAATATGTGAACTGAAACTACCTCAATCAGCATTAACATATTTGTGACAATTCCACCTCTAAATGTATAGGTAAACGTGTACCTATCACCTAAACAAGTAACTAGCGTTAGGGTAGAAACCTATCCCGTACGAGATAGGACGTATATTTGAATACTTTGTACTGAAAAGGTGAAAAGGCAGTGAATTCTGCTTTCAAATGTATAAATATGTATGTACCTTTCGAAGTAGTTACTAATATCAATGTACAAACGCATAAACTTCAAAATAGGTGTATTTGAATACCTTTATTACAAATTCCTTATTTTGTATTTCACCTCTAAGCTTAAATTTAATCTTCTGTTTTGAAATTAAGAAAGTGGCTAATATACCTGAAAAAGCAATAAGAAATAAAAAAAACTTTTAATTTTACTAAGATTGTCCTTAATTATTTTACTTACTTACAACTAAGCTTACGAGTGTTTACATTAATTAAAATCATGTTCCTATAATTTTATTCATAATTAGAGCAATTTGTCATTCAAATTGCTTTGGATATTCCTCCAAAATA
>JABXWE010036126.1:0-18192 GCA_014611495.1 Limonius californicus
TGTTGCTCATCCACGATGTTCTCCTTCTTCCTCGAGCCCTTTTCCCCTCAATCTTTCCTTCCAATATGTATTGTAATGTTATATATTTTTCGTATCGACGTATGTGTTTCCTTTTTTTAATATTGTCTACCAATTCCCTGTTTTTTTCCGATTTGTCTTAATACTTCTTCATTACGTACCTACTCTTCGTGTCCATGAAATTTTCCGAATCCTTCTGTAGGTCCACATTTCGAAGGCAGCTAATGTCTTTGTAGTGTCTTTTGTGAGTGTCCATGCTTCACAGCCATATAGGTAGAAGAATAGACCATACGTAACATTTTAAAAGACGTAGTCTTAGTTCTAAATTAAGGTGTTGGTTGCACAGGATCGTTTTAAATTTAATAAAGGCTAACCTTGCAATCTCTATTCTTCTCTTTATTTCGCCTTTACAGTCCATTTTTGAGTTGATTGTGCGGCCTAAGTATTTGTATTCGTTAACTTGTTGGATTCTGGTGTTGTCACTCATAATGTTTGTATTAATATTGTTCTTGCTAATAACCATAATTTTAGTTTTATTCGTATTTATTTTTAACCCCATGTTAGCACTTTCCTCCCTTACTCGATCTAATAAGTTTTGCAGGTCTTCTTCACTTCCCGCTATCAGAGCCGTGTCGTCGGCATATCTTATGTTGTTTAATAAAACTCCGTTTATTTTAATGCCTTCTGATCGTTCCGCCACAGCGTATTCTATTATATTTTCTGAGTATACATTAAACAAAATGGGAAAGAGAATGCACCCTTGGCGTACTCCTCTGTTAATATCTACTTCTTCTGTTAACTCATTGTCTACTCTGATTCTAGCTTTTTGGTTCCAATATAAATTTTTAATTATTCTTATGTCCTTCCCATCCAATCCAAGTTGATGTAGTATATCTATTAGTTTTTGGTGTTGAACTCTGTCAAAAGCCTTTTCAAAGTCAATATAACAAATGTACAGATCTTGATTCATGTCTAAGCATTTTTCAGTTAGAACTGTCAAGCCGAGAAGCGCTTCTCTGGTACCCATTCCTGCTCTGAATCCAAACTGGGTATTACTGATGTTATCTTTGTATTTGTTTTTTATACGTTCATATATTATCCGGAGAAATATTTTTAACACGTGGCTCATCAAGCTGATGGTTCTGTATTCATTGCATTTTGTTGCATTTGTTTTCTTGGGAATTGTTATAAATATTGATTGTAGCCATTCATTAGGCAGTTCGCCTTGTTCGTAAATCATGTTGAAGAGTTTGGTGAGTGATTTGAGTCCTTTTTCCCCTATGTGTTTCAGAAACTCTGTCCTCATGTCATCTGGTCCGGGCGATTTTCCTTCCTTACTCATGTTTATTGCCTTTTCCACTTCCGCTATTAGAATTTCCGGTCCTTCATATTGATTATCTTCCACATCTTCTATGCATACTTCTCTTCGGTTATCATTATCAGAAAATAATTCGGCTACATAGGATTTCCATGTTTCTTTTTTCTCTTCAATGGTTAACAGGGGTTGATTACGATGATTCGTTAAATTTCACGAACATTTTTTTGTTATATTTCCACATAACTCTCTAACTCGTTTGTGTAATTGTAAACTATCATGATACTTTTGTAGATCTTCTATTTCTTGGCATTCTTCTCTTATCCATTTTTCTTAGGCTTCTCTTATTTTATTTTTGATTCTTATATCAATGTCACGGTATCTTTGTTGATTTATTTGTTTACACTTTCTCCTGTCTTCCATGAGATCCAGTATTTCGTCTGTCATCCATACTTTTTTCTTTTTCCTTTTTGTATTTATAGATATGTAGTGTATTTTCAACTGAATATGAAATGGCATTTTTTACGCTCTCCCACATGTTTTCCACACTTTGTGTTTCGTCGTTCTCGTTTATATTATTAAATTGATTCTTTAAATGT
The DNA here is from genome assembly GCA_014611495.1 of Limonius californicus. Lineage (NCBI taxonomy): Eukaryota > Metazoa > Arthropoda > Insecta > Coleoptera > Elateridae > Limonius > Limonius californicus. Next base: position 1,933 of record JABXWE010036126.1, read on the forward strand.
TCTTGTAGTTCGCCAACTTTTGCTGGTATTTTCAATTCTCTTATATCTATGTCTGATTTCTTTGGTTTTTGTATCTTTTTCAGTTTCAGTCTCAGCTTGATTATCACTGGATTATGATCTGACTTGATATCAGTACCCGGGTATGTTTTTGCACTTACTACGCTGTTCCGATATCTTTGGTTGATAAGGACAAAGTCAATTTGGTTTCGTACTATTCTTTGTTGGTTATGTTGCGGAGAAGTCCATGTATACAGTCTTCTATTCGGTAAGGAAAACCATGTATTACTAACAATCATTTCTTTTTCTTGGCAGAATTGGGTCATCTTATCGCCTCGTTCATTTCTATCACCCAATCCATAGTTCCCAATTATATTGTCTACTCTTCCTTTTCCAATTTTGGCGTTAAAGTCTCCGCATATTATATTAATATCGTGTTGTTTCGTACTCTCCAAAATTTTAATAAGTTGATCATAAAATTCATCTATTTCGTCTTCTTCGGCGTCTGTAGTAGGTGCATACACTTGTATTATATTTATGTCTATCGGTGTACCTTTGAGTTGTATCATTATCATTCTATCTGATATAGGCACAAAGTTCTTTACACACTTTTGCACTTCCTTCGATACAAGTATGGCAACGCCATATTGATTATTATCGTCTTCTCCAGAATAATAAACTGTGACATCGTCCATGGATCTGAATGATCCGTTTCCTTTCCATCTAGTGCTACTAATTCCTAGTATTTCCACATTCAGTCTATTCATTTCTTTAATTGTGTTTGCTAGCCTTCCAGCCTCATGCCAAGTTCTAACGTTCCATGTTCCTATTTTGGTTGGTTCTTTCGATATATTCATCCCGGGGATTCTTCGCACCCTCTGGCCACTTAAGGCCTGCCGGGGACTGAGGGCCATTTGATTAATTGTTTGAGCCATGTTGATTGTTCTTGGGAATTATTATGTGGTGGTTTCCCCTTGCCCTCCACATCGCAGTGTTATGACCGATATGACAATTATTGTCTATGCTCATAACTACCTAGTATATAGCTGTTCCGATTGTCTCTATCTCCACCTACATCTAGTACAGAAAACGCTGCTGCCCGTTTGCCGGTTTAGTACCGTCAGAGTCCTTAATTCCATCAATTGGAAGTGGCCTCTGACAGCCCCTCATTTAGTTCAGCCTGCGTGTCTACACAGTTACCGGGATGTGGCCGCTGTCTATCCATCAGACAACTTCTAGGAGCCATAAATGAGAGTTGGCATTCATCCGAGGACCAATATCTCAGAACGACCCAAGGGCCCGACAGTCCTGAGTATAGAGGTGCTACCTCTGGATGAACTACCTACATCCCTCACTCATAAGCAAGCTTAAACCAGGCAAGCTGTAGTTAAAGATGAAACTTTTATGCATTTCCTTTCGTTGTCACTATGGTTCCTTGATATATAAATATTTTGCTGCATTCCCTAAAAGTATAGAAGTTGACATCAACGATTACTACGTTACTACATATTAAACATTAACAGGTTTTAAAAATCCAAAAATCAATTACAACTCTAGCAAAATATGTTCTCTGCAATCAAACTATATAATTATTTATAAAAAGTGTAATCGTAGATGTTCTTGAAGTTAAAAGTTGAACCACAGTATTCCGAAAACGTAAAACTGTTAAAAATAGAGATAAGATACAAAATCAATAATTTTACATGTTTGTTCCAAAAAAATTTGCCACGACAACTTAGGCTTTTGATACTATTAATTAAAATTTTCTTTCACTATTACCTTTTTTCTGTTTTAAGTTTTAAATGGCGACAACAAATCACAACCTCTACTAGCTGTGAAGCTAATCTCATGATTGAACACAGCGACCCAATTTGAATTTGTTTTATATGAAGAACAGACATTAGTAAATTTTCTTATTTAGGAAATTATTAAAGTATTCTTAAAATCGCTGCTAGAATTTATGCATTTCTATAAATAATTAACAAAAAGAAACTGACAGAGAAAAGCAGTAGCCCATGGAAAAAGAAAAATACACACACATATAGAGGTAGAGCAGGAAGCGAGATCAATATCATAATGTTCTTAAAGGAAATCTGAAAAGACTGCGTGGGACCGAAAGAGACAGATAGACGTACACGCAAAATTATTACGGTTTATACTCAACCAACTACAAGAACATTATGGGCGATAAAAGGAAAGACGGACTGATGAAAATTAGAAAGAAATATTAAAGTACAGACCAACAGGCACAGATTTGAATAATAATTATAAGAAATAAAGTATGTGACAACAAACGTTAAGTGACGGAAGAAGATCAGGCAGGGACAAAGTAAATAATAAAATGGGTCTTTAGGACAAAGAAAGAAAAAGAGACAGAGACCGACAGAAGCCCACGGAGACTTTTATTAAATATATTAAATCGTATAAGTTTGCCAGTATGGCAAAAAAGGATTAAGAAGGAAAGTGAAAAAAGTAGAGAGAAAGAGAGAGAGAAAGAGAGAGGGAGAGAGTCAGAGAGAGAGAGAGAGAGAGATGGAAGATGGTTAAAGAACAATAAGATGTAGAGCAATAGAGAAATAGACTGAAAAAAAGATAATATGGATCTAATAAAATTAAAACACTTTGATGGAAAACTGGGGCGACACAAGTAGCGAAATAAACACGAAAATTACTAAATGTGTAAAAAATACAGAGTGAGTAAGAGATGGAGAGATAGTGTTAAGGTGAAACAATTTTCCTCTTTGATATTCGCTATATTGGCTTTTTCGAAGAATACGTATGATCATTTACAGACTAAAAAGTTTCTGCTGGTCTGCTCGTGTGTCCGTTTCTCATTCTTGCTCTCTCTTTCACTTTCTCTACTTTTCCCTCTTGTTCTCTATTGCCGTTTGATTTTTATATGCATTTTTTTAGTTACAAATGATTTATATTGTTTTAGTTATTTTGCAATAAGCTTACTTCTGATTTTGGAAAAAGTCGTAACCGTGTCTCCATATCTTTACTATCTTCCAATATTTTCTTTGTTTTTTTAATTTATACCATTATTTATTTGCTAATCTCTTCCCATATTAATGTTTCCCTGCTTTCCTTGGATATTTGTTTGTCCTTGTGGTGTCATTTGATCAATCATGGGTTTGAAATATAACATTTTCATATTCTGCTCCTTTCCTACTGCTTTTTCTTGGGATTTTCTAAAAATATATTAATTGTTTATATGATGGCTTGCCTGTGCTTATCTTCTGCTTTTCTCCCCGCTTTCTATTTTTCTTTCTCTGTCCATTTCTTTTTGCTTGGTGTGCCCGAAATATATCTAATGTTTGTTGATTGGTCGATCTTTCCGGGGTGCCCCTTTTCCCCAGCTTGCTTTTTTATTCAATAAAGTGTCAACTTTACAACACAGTCAATTGGTATGATATGGGCATGTGGAACATATGCAGGAGAACAGGATGTCGAAGAGAATTAAGCAATGGGTTCCGGTAGGACGTAGGAAAAAAGAAAGACCACCAGGGGAATGGCAACAAGAAATCCAAGAAGTGATGCAGGTCAGAGGGTTAGAACCCGAGGAATGGTGGAATAGAGATCAGTGGGAAAGGAAATTGGGAGCCGGAAATACAAAACAATCTCAATAGTAAACAGGTAGAGAGAGAGAGAGAACTTTACCGCTCTATACTTTAGTTGGGATAAATGCAGATATAATTAAGAAATTATAAAAAGGAAACTTGTGTGAACCCAAAATTCTTTATAATTCTTCTTTGGAGCTTTAGCTTGAAAATGACAGCTTTTACGCAGTTTCACTTTCCGGTTAATGATTTAAACATTAATATCAACATTTGATGCCTTAAAAAAGCATGTACATAGCGTTTCATAAAAACACGTTTATTCCAGTGGGCCTTGGCGGTTAATGCCTTAGTTGCTATGATATAAAGAAAATCAAACTGGTTGTGGGATTTCTTGTTTTCATTTAATTTATATATTTTGCTAAAATATGTGAAAAATAAAGTTTCATTAATGTTTGGTTTCCTTCCATAGTAACAAAGAGTTGATAATTATTACAGATGTAAAACGTGTTCTATTTTCCAAAACAAAAAGTAGTTTAACAGAACAGGAACAAATTTCCTACTCATATAGGAAAGGTCGTTTCTCGCCAGAACTAGCTGTGGGAATTTTTACAAACTAACAGTTACCGAAAGGCTCCCAAAATCGATTCCGTCTACTCATCAAGGCTAAATTTTCAGGAGCTCGTGATCTGATAACTGATAGCTTCAAATATGTGCAGTACATAAGGTAAACGCACAAACAGTTACACCAACAAAGCATGGAACACAGAAGCAACAATACATTACTACATTAACATTGCAGTTTCTACATTCCTACTTGCAGGGGGTCGGGTGTCCACGGTAGAGTTCCACGTAGCATCTAGTAGCTCAGCTTTGGCCTCGAGACAGTACCACCTCTTGTAGTACTCGTTTGGTGTGGGGTGACCTTGACAGGGCCGTCTGTAGGAGAACTTGACCTAACCTGTAAGGCGTATCGGGCAACGGAATGTTACCATCAGACAATAGATCCCCCCGCATGTCGTTGTGATCACCTAACGACCTCCACAAGTCGCCATACGTGCCTCACAAGGATAAGAGTGAGAGACAGGTTTTCCACAGATCACCCAGCAAAGTGCAATGCAGAGACCAATAGTTGATGTCTCGGTAAACCAAGTCGAGGTCAAGTCGCATGATCACGCCTAGGCTACTCTCACCCCTTAGAAATAATAGTGAGCTCGTAAGCCCCCAAACACAATAACACAGTAACTGCAAGCACTAACAGTACTACATCATCAGAAGCAGAAGCATTATCTACAGCTCATAGCAGGTGCTAATTTACAACACCCACAGTTCATCTACACCACCTTACAGGTAGCGAATAATTAGATATGCACCACTTTCGTGCTTTTAACTACGAAGCAACACACATACCTTGTTCATTCACTTATAGCGAATGCACGAACCTTAAAAACGCCTGAGAAATCCATTCGACCACTTTACACGGACCGCCCCAATTTTCTTAAATCCTTCCTAAAACAGCGCTCTGCGACGAGTATCGGTTCCTGGAAAGGGGATTGGCAAAACTCATAAACATAAGCTAGTTGACAGCATGGCTAGTACATATGTCAACCAATGCATTTAGAAATTCTGATAATACAAGTGCTTGCTACTACTACTACTACTACCACTAAATATAACATAAGTTACTGGACAATGCAGCTCGTGTTTTAACCATAACGTTAGAAAAACAGTTTTATTAACAAATACAAGGGCAAACAAAACAAAATTATTGGAACAAAAATCCTATTCCTACGTTATATAACTTTTTTATAAAATAATTTTCCGTGGGTGAAAAACCAATATTTCATTAATTTTTTGAGTTTCTTCCTTAGTAATGTTTGGCAACGGATTTGCTTATTGTGGATATTACTTAAATGTGCACTCAACAAATAAATATTTATTGAAATATACGTAGCTTCTGTAGGCTTTATAACAGCTGGGAGGAATTTTAAAGGTTTGAAGGAAAGGCCGTCAGGTGAAGAATTTCGTGGAATCTGTGGGAAAAACAAGGGATGGCAAAGTATTACGAAGGGTTAGCAACGGCAATCTACAAGGCGCAGTGTTGTTGGTGGCTAAGCGAAGCTTGCATATCTTTAGCGTAATGACTAATTAATCGCGTTTGCGAACCTACTAATTGATTGCGATGCGAGTATTCTCTAAGCTGAGGCAAGGTGCGAATTTAGTGTTATTACATATGTGTTCGTATATAAATATGGGCTGCAATGGCAATATCAGTTAATATAAGCATGAAGTGTTGTGTGTGTTTACCCGAATAGATGCGTATTATCTACTGGTTATTATATGTTGTTTACCAGCACTGGATCCTATTATTTTAGTTATACAAGATTGGTGTGTATATGTAGTTGTTGGAAACAGTAGCGTAGTTAATGTAAGTAGCTATATGAGTAGATAATGTGCGTGGCATGATTATTGATTAACCATTATTTACCTAGCAATCATTCGGGAGGTAGTCAGTCGGCAGAGGTTGCATCGAGCATGTGCCTTCGTCGAATTATTATTATTATTAATATTATAAATCCAACATCAATGCTAGTGGGGGTGTGGCCACTAATGAAACTCACCCGTTCGCATGTTGGGCTGAGAGCCCCCTCTCCGCGGCTCCTGTGAATAACAGAGAGAGTGGCTGGACGTAGTCCAATAGCCTGGATCCCTAACCGTAATAACGACAATTAATTTGACTTTATAATAGTTACAGTTGCCAAACGTGTTCTATTTTCCAGAGAAAAGTATTCAACGGAATAGAAACACTATATCCTACCCGAGCCAAATATGTACAAGATATCTACTTATTTTTGTTCTTTCATATTTTATGAAATTATAATGATATTGACTTGTTGTTCTAGATGTTTTGAAATATCTTAATCATTGTCTATTCATGACGCGCCCCTTTATTAAAATAATCCAAATGAGGGATGACGTCCACTGCAATTTTCACCAAATATTAAAAGCGTGCTGTTAATTGCTTCAAGGCAACTTCTTCCAAGATTTATCTTGACCTGATTATTAAAAATTCATGCAACCCAGAGACGCACGGCGCATATACGAATCCAATAAATCTGCCGTCTCATTTAAATAAATCAATAATTATTAAGTTGCTGCTAATTTATGTGTTGTAAAGGAATTTGTATTAATCTAAGGAATAACGACGTATTAGATAACTGTTGAATAATGCATACGCGGGGGTGCCTCTAACGAGAAGCGAAATCGGTCGCTTTACACGCTCTATTTGTTCTAAAACTTCCATAAAATTAATAGAAAACGGCGCCGCCATTTCATAATTCGCTCGCTAATTAAGCCGGTAATTTGAGATTTTTATTGGGAGAAATGGAGAAATTCCTTAACGCCGAAAACTTTTATAGCCGTGTAAAACCTTCTGGTTTACATTTGTAATATCCGTTTTAATTTTATATCAATTGGTTATAATGGTTGTATTTCTGAATGTGACTTAACGATTAGAATCCTAAGATATGTGCACGTGGTTGTTCGCACACCAACTTGTGGGGACCAATGAACACATATTTGAGGTAGAACTAATGGTATTCTTAATGTACATAACATACGAAATTGTTCAATACTAATAAATACAGGTCGACGAATCAGCAGTAAATTCAGAGCAGCAAATGGATTACTACCAGGATGTCCTATATCATCAAGCCTTTTTAAAATATACCTGAGTAAAGAAGTGGAAACGAAGACGCCAAAGAACGGGAGTACCGGTGAAGGATAAACATCTCTATACATTGAGCTTCGCGGACGACCAACTGGTCATAGTCCAAGATGATGAAGATCTAAGTTTTATGGTATGGAAACTACAGGAGGCGTATACAAAGACGGGATGAGAAATTAATTTTAATACGTCTGAATGTGGAAATGCGAAGGAAGAAGAAGTAAAATCCTATAATTTGATGAATTCAATGCATAAAAGGAACAAGCAAATTCTAGTATTTATGATTTAATGTATCAAATACTATGGTGCAGAGTATAATGATCTACAATGGACACTGAAAATCCTGGAATACACTATTATAGAAGAAAATCCATTGATATGCTATGGTCATGTCCGAAAAACGAGAGGAGATACATGGATTGGAAGGATCGAAGGGTGGAGCCCTATAGAGAGGAGAAAGAGAGGAAGGCCTGGAAGATATTGAAGAGATGAAGTCAATGAAACGATGGAGAACATTGGTCTGGAAGATGGAGAATGGAAAGAGAGAGATCACGTAAATGCACTCCATCTGTCCATAACTATCTCTCTCCCTCCCCCTTCTCCCCTTTCCACCCTCTCTCTTTCCATTCTCTATCTTCCAGACCAATGTTCTCCATCGTTTCATTGACTTCATCTCTTCAATATCTTCCAGGCCTTCCTCTCTTTCTCCTCTCTACAGGGCTCCACCCTTCGATCCTTCCAATCCATGTATCTCCTCTCCTAGATCTAGAGTTTCTGCCAGTTTCACTTGCGTCTGTATCTAAAATATATTTTATTGGATCTGTTATGCCTAAATCCAAAATTAAATCAAATTCAAGTAGTAGCAATTTCTGTTAAATATTAAATTATTATTTTTTTAATTTACCAGCCCTTTGGATGCAAACAGTGAAATTAAGTGCAATGCCATTTATGGGTAATTCAATTTGGGTGCAAGGATCCATGCTATTTTTAGTCAATGCGGTCTTCACTTGTATGGGTGACCGAAAACCTACGCTCACATGCTGCTACCTTGGTAACTTGGAGAGCACCTGAAGCCGTCGGTCACTCTGGGTTAGTGTGCCATAGGACTAACTACCTTATAGAGAGTTAAAGTGGCAGGCTGATGCGGAATTACTTTTGGACCTGCCCACAGTCATTTTCCATAAGCAATTTATTTGTTTTTTATCATATTTATTAAATGTATTTGGACTTGTATGTAGTTTTTCATATAAAGATGTTTAATCAACATTGATTATTGTCCAACGGTGCAAATTCCTTATAAATTATTCTATGGCTGCTTTATTTTAAAATGAAAATAAATCCTTTCTTTCTTTTAGGTCATGTTGTTGTACTGCTTGGATTTAGGTTTCTACTTCTCTACAATTTTTCTAATAATAATGGTATACAACTTTTACCCTATGATATTTAAAGATACAGCTACCAAGATCCCTAGACTCGCACCAGTTCTAAAACTCTAAAATGACCACCGTGTTCACTTGTCACGGGCTTAAACAGAATTGTGTCACATAAACGACGGCACGCCCTAGTGTAGCTCAGTGGAGGAGGGGGATTCGTATTGTAAAATACACTGCGCTCAAATTTGATCAAATTCGGCATGAAGTCGTAATAAATGGGAGCACCAAGGGAAATATCACTAGCTCCGTCACTGCCCAAACTCCATGTTACTTTGAACGGCCAAACCGATGGTTGTGCGTAATGGAACTTACCCTTTCACGCAATTCTTCCTAATAGAAATGTTAATTTATTAGTCACGTAAACAAAGGGGCTCAACAATCACTCTCAGTTGTCCTTACAGGAAACTGCACAATACTTCTAACAAAGATAAAAATAAAATAGAGTTGCGTTTAACAAGGTATATAATTAAATTAAGGAAGCGGACAAAATACACGCAAAATGGTTAAATGAGTATAATTTGCTAACGAACAGAGGTAAACATTATTTAAAAAACACAGTTTGAAACGAACAATATTAAGTTTAAACAAGATAACAAACAGGTGAACCCAAAACAATTAAATCTAAACTAATAATACCTAATAAAAAAATACTGCAGGAAGGCCTTGTACACGCAGTATTTTCTTATATAGGTAAAGTTCTTCGAATAAAACATACGAAATATAAACTAGATAGAGAAGATTTCACAATGAACTACGTGCGTTTCAGGGGGCCTCCCCTTCGGTAAACTAAATGGAGCAACTGAAGCACGGCTAACAAAGGTTTTGAAAATTTACGTTCTTCGATGCCAAGTTGGCCATTCAGGGGGTTATAAAGCTTGAGTCAGTCTGTGGGTGTAGATTTTACAGTTGCTTCTCTCGAAACCGCTTGCTTTTGGCAGATTTTTCAATATTGCATCATACGACGAAATTTCCCAAATCGGTACTTTAAGGGATATTTTCGGAATTTTTGGGAAAACGAATATTCCCCTTTTTTGGTAAATGGTACCGCAGAAAACGAAAGTAATTACGTATTAGTAAATTACATTGTTTCGGACGCCCGGGGGTAATTTAAAATCTGCGTAACATTGAGGTCGAGAACTAGGACCTGACTTGTCTTTTCCCCGTACTCAACAGTCTGAAAACTCGGGTTAATGCTGCGTTTGCAAAAAGATAAATAAACGTCAGGCATACAGAGTGCGTTCAATAAAAGCGGCCGCACATCACACACCAGACCTTAGCCGTTTAGAAGTCTGTATATTTATTAAAAACGATTTCTCTTTTAATCTGTGTGGGTTTAATGCGTACTAAAAAATAATGAGACTCCCGACTTGACTGTGACCGTATGATTTTTTTTTAGTTTTTATTCTGTAAATTTGAAAGCAGCTATTGCAAAACGCACTTTAATGATAAACAGTGAATTTCATCGTCATCATCGTCTGTCTATGTCAATCCATTTTGGTTGTAGATCTCTTCCAATGAATTTCATTTCTCTATTTTTTTATTTTTACCTCCATTCATAATTTTCAACTCCTTTTATATTGTTTGTCCACCTTGCGGGGTGTTCCTTTAAATTGTAGATGATAGTAAATGGACGAACACTGGAATAGTTAAGAAACGCACAATTGTAACAAAACAGTGTGCAAACCTATTTCCTTTTGCAATGTTAAAGATTGTATCGCAAAAATGAATAGAATAGATTTTTAGAGAGGGTCTTCTTAAAGCACGGGGTCAAATTACTATAGCTTTTTGCGGAGGCTCCATAGGTCGAAAAAGTTTCGATAAACACAATATATCCGAAAATGCTTCAACATGAATCGTTCAGTTAGGACTTTTTATTTAATGTATGAAACAGCAGAGCTTCTCGGCGTTGGATCAGTCGCGGATCCATTGTATGGCCTCCCAGGTCACCCGGTTTAAATCCCGCGGGAGTTTTATTTATGGAACAGCATGGAAAATACTGTTTATGAACTGTGATCGAGCTCTTGCAGAGCATTTAATACGCATTTATGCGTGTTTCAAAAATCCAGAAAGAGTATGACGTTCACCACTAGCAGAGGCTTCCATTTTTGTAGAAGATAGGAATTTGGAACATTTGGAACAACTTGAGTATTCTAATAATAATCGCGTTTTTAGGACTCATGTTTTGGTAGGCAAACGGTTTCATGGCGGAAGGCCTCCACGGTCTCCAAATTTGGAAAATTTACCTTATTTCAGCTGCTGTATCCTTTTAAAATACCCGTACTATAATCGGAATAGGATTGTTATTAGGATTTCATTTCCTCCAGGTCCTCGGATTTCAATCTTCTACGAGAAGGGTTTATATATTTCCAGGATGATCTCTTTAACAAAATGGTGTAGTTTCTATTTTTTTAAACCTTCAATATTCAATCTCATCTGTCACATCAGGTAAAATTAATTCAATTGTGGCTATTTACATATTTCTTGAAAAATGGAAGAAGGCCTTTTGAAGATAGGTCGATTTCCCAAAAAAGGAATTAAACTATGGCAAACTAGCAGATGCACAAACGTCAAACTCATATAAATAGGTACATTTTGGGCATCCCAGGCGGGTGGAAGAAGAAAACCTGTGAACGATGAGCCCAGCCCAGGAAAATCTACAGACGTAGCCCCAGAACAAACCATCGCTTGTTTTGAAAACACTTTTCTTGCGAAACTCTGAATTAATATGCTGATAGAAATTGCCGTTTCTTCTAGTACTATTAAACGGATTTTGCATGACCATCTTCATTTCTCAAATGTATCTGCAATGTAGATGCCGAGAAACGCTTTTGTCTTTCAAAAACAAAGACGAACGTAAAGGTTGATGTCAAATGTTGCTCTACTGAACAGCGACGTAAAATAAATCTTTCTGGATTAAAAATTGGGATCTGGAAATCAAACACAAATGTATGCAGTGGAAACATAAAGAATTTCCATCCTTAACGAAATTTCGTTTGCTATAATCTGCGGGAAAAATAATGGTGCAATTTTTAATTGATTGCTGCAAAGAAAAGTCACAACTACTGGTAATTCTTATGCTTATTGCGTGAATAAATTCAGGAAAAACGTCGCGGTAAGGTATTTGTCGAAATTTTGCTGCGTCACGACAACGCCTCCTCACTGTGGCTGTGGCTGTGGCTGTGGCTTTTCCAACGACAGCCGCCGATTTTATAGCCTTGACAAGCCCCTACGGGATTTTACTTATTTTAAAATTTAAAATTATAATTAGAAAGTACAAGACTGGTACTCGACAGCAAATTGTAAATTGCACGCTGCCGTAAATGATCTCGAATACCTACTGATCAACCTAATTTTCATTAAGAAGTCTGGAATTGTTGGATTCTCCTTACGAGAAGTATTAATGAATTGCGTTGAAAAGCAAAAAATAATTCGAACTGCGGCAATTTTTAACGGATTGGAGAATTTTCGCGACAGGCACACTCTCCAAACTTGAACCCTTAAAAATTTGAAGGATCCAAAAATTTAGGTCATTATTTACGACATATGTGCACGCAGTATTTAACGCGTAAAGAAAGATAAAACTTGCAACAGCAATTCCGACAAGTTGCAATAAATCAAGGTGCGTGCATATTCTCTTCAACAAAGAAGGCATTGACGTTATATAACACGGTTTTGCCCAATAATTCCCAGACAAATGAGGGATTTCTCCAATAACATCTGCCGGTCGGCTTTCGGAAAATTTCAACACAAGTACCGATTAGCACTATTAAACCGAGCAAACGGTTCGAGCCTTGATGTTTCTTCATGCAGGACATGTTTAGCGTGATGAGGCAAGCAATTTGGCGTCTTTACATTACTTTACCGGATCGTTACTGTTGCGAAGTCGAAACGCTGTCGACTATTGTCAGGAGTTCGTGTTCTACAAGATGGATGTTCGTTTGTCAATTGTTTGAAAAGTATTTAATGAAAAAATCGACATGGTTCTGTTGCGTATTATATATAAAGTGCTTATAGAGACACGAGTTTGTTACCGTTATGGATTATACAATCCGGTATATTTTATTTTTTTTTGTTTGCATTGAGAGAATGAGTAGTTCAAAATGGAAGCTGTTTTCAAAATGGCGGTTTATTTATATATAGATCAAATTTTCAACAACAACAAGTCAGTGTCAAGGTGAAACACGTTTAGATAAAAGCTGTTGCTTTTTCAGTTCTATATTTTCCAAGATGCCTAAAATAACTGTTATCTACAGAGTATTCGTATACAATGTCTGCCTTTTAAATTTTTACAAAAACTAGGAAAGAAAAAAATTTTTTTGATCAATATGTTTTATTACTTTTCAAAATATTCGCCTTCAAGATTTATACACTTTTGCGCGCGTTCAAACCAATTCAGGAAACATTTTTTTCACTCTGAAGTTTTTAAAAACATGGTTTTTGAAGGCATCAACAGCTTCTTGAGGTTATGAAAATCGTGGTCCACACATTTTTTGTTTACCATTCGGGAACACAAGGAAGTCGTTAGGCGATAAATCAGCTGTATACGGACAATGAGACATTACTTCGATGTTTTTCTCCTTTAAATAATCAATTGTTTGACGTGCTGTGTGAGAGGTGCATTGTCATGATAAAGAATGATGCGATGTTTTTGGTTGTTTTTCCTGATTTAGTCGATGACTTTTGGCAAACAAATTGTTGTATACCATTCAGCGTTAACTGTTCTTCGATCCTATGAAGGAATTGTTGCGAAATGTCCAGTACAACCAAAGAAACAAGCGATCATTTTCTTGAAAGTGCTTCGTGAACGAACAGTTTTTGTGGGATTCGGTTCATCTTGGAACACCCAAACAGTGAATTGTTGCTTAGTTTCCGGTTCATACGAATATGTCCAAGTTTCGTCACCTGCTACGATGTTGTATACGGATTTTGCAGTTCCTCGGTCGAATTTCCTTTCACGTAATTTATTACTGACCGACGGACGACCACGACGAAATTCTGCAAACCAATTGTAAATAGTCTTCTCTGATGGGGCTTCATTGCCAAAAGTCGAACCAAGCGATTCTATGCATTGTTGTTGAGTTAGGCCTTTACTAAAATCGTAAAAAAGCATCCAACGAAAACCTTGACGTGAAATTTCCATTATTTCACGAAATTGCTTTTTTTAAACGCTCACTGTAAACAAACTAGTCGGTCAATTTCTAAACTGCCACTTTTTTCATAATAACAAATGTTAAATTTAGGAAAATAGTAATCACAGATCTCAACCGCGCCACCTAGTGGTCGTTTCTAAAAATTAAAAGGCTGCCCTCGTATATGATGGTACAAATGAAAATTTGAAAGTAGAGCATAAAACTTCTTACACCTTTTGGTTTTTCCAGATAAATTTAAATTGTCTGTAATACAGAGAGTGTTCGTACCTAAAGATGGAATTATCTGATTGTAGATAGATTGCAGAATTTTCTGAAACATACTATGGCACTAAGGTTGCAGGTTTGAACTCTTTACGCTAGTCAAGATATGTAGTTAACATATGGCGTACTTACAAAGTATTCTTGAAATAAGATATAACTAAACTAGTTTTTGTTTATTGGGTGTTCGGAAGTATCGATCGGTCATCAATTGACGACTATGTTTTGTGAACTCTGTACAAAACGACTTATTGCTTAAAGAAGGCCTCAAAGATTTTTGTTTTGTTTTGGTGTGGAGGATTCGCTCCCAAAGTTTGCCAAACTATTCCAGGACCACTCTGTATATCCAGGGGTTTGAATGATATTCTTATGTTAATAAAGTAAGATCTAAAATATCTACGTGAATCGCAAGTATGTCTTGGAGTTAGTGGAAATTTTCGGGAGACCGGGTCTGCCGCAAATAAAAAGGCGTGGTTTTAAACCACGTTGTTGTTGATCCTACGTTGAGTACAAAGCAAATGGCTATTGTATCAGGTACCAATCGAATCATAATTCAACGAATTTTAAAATTCCACAAGAACTCATTGAAGACGTTTTTGACCGCCGTTTGCAATTGGCAAATAATCAAAATTTCTAATTTATTGTCTGTTTTTCCGAAGAATGCATTTTTTTCGTTAATGGTACAGTCAATCGTCATAATTGTCTCTATTGCTCAGATTCTAATCCAAGTATATTTCACGAAACATATACTCAACACCCTGAAAATTACATTTTTTGAATTTTTGGTGACCGTTTCCTTGGTGCTTATTTCTACCTGCTAATTTCATTGGACAGATGTACTTGAAATTATTACAAGACAACATTGATTCAATGATAACTGTTATTATAGTGAATGATGATCAGTAGATCATTTGATGTTCCAACAGGACGTAGCTCCTTTATATTATGTACTGGTTGTTCGAGAGTATTTGTATCGAAACTTTCGGAGACAATGGATTGGCTGAAGACACTATTGAATGGCCTGCAAGGTCACAGATTTACCTTCGTTGGATTTCTTTGTGTGGGGCTATTGAAAGAGGTAAATTTTCGCAACCTAACCCGGTTCTTTACAAGATTTACGGCACCATATAATCAACGAATGCCGTTAAATCACTCCAGAAATGCTTCAAAATGTGCGACGACATTTTGTACAGAACATTTATTATTGTTTGGACTGCTATTCCTCGCGAACTAATGCTCCAAATCGAAAAAGAAAAACACTAGTGTAGAGGAAATTCATCGAGCTAACAAACGGTATTTGCTTTGTTTTGTTACCCCTTTACCATTTAACAGTTTTAGGGTGAAAGACACTTAAAATTTTGGTATGAAGGTAGGTGCACGGAATTATACGTTCTCCTGGCAAATTACTTTGACGCGTTCAAGCGTTTTTCAAAGAATTGAGGTTTAGTGTCACAAATCAGGCCAGTTTCGTTTTGAGTGGTTCATCACGTAAGTTGCGTGCCTAAATAATAATAAATCTTATGGGATTGCATTATTAATCCTTTTGTATTTCAAGCACTGTTAAAATTGTATCTCCTCCACCTGGATCTTTAGTCTTCCGACTGGTTAGTTGCTAATTTCGTTGTTTTACTCGGCATAGATTGCTTGATACGGTGGTTTGCGTTTTCCTTCCCCATGGTGTGCTTACTTGCTTACGATTTTATGTATTGGGATTTACTTAGATCACTTCTTCCAGCGAAGTAATGGAAATACAGGGTGGGCCAATGATAACGAAACATACCCGATTTTCATATTTACTGTCTGTTACGGGCCAAACGAGCTTTTCCGTCGACCCGTCGACCCGCGACAGGATAGGTGAAAAAAGTGTACAGCTTAGCTCAGAGGAGTAGGGGTAGTTCACGGAAACCACTTACGGGAGGAAAACCTTCCTAGTTGTGTACAGGGTATGTCCAAATTAATGGGCTGTACGGAGGGATCTCCTAAAACAGCTCGAACAACAGGACTTCCATGGGTTTGATAGCTTTTATCCGACACAAGTCGAGAGAAGAATTTCACTGAATTGTTTTTCCAAAAAGCTGACACTCTGCTATTATATTTAAGTCGAAGATTCTTTTGCAAAAAAAAAAAAACGAAGCGAT
>JABXWE010036128.1:0-40940 GCA_014611495.1 Limonius californicus
GCAACGTTAGTTGTTGCTAAGCATACCGACATAACCGGCTTAACACGTGCAAATTAGGCAAAGTATGCAAACAATAATTTTTTTTAATTATTTGGGGCACGAAGGGGAGTGGCGCTGCCATTGTATTTTTGGGGCCCGTGGGACTAGTGCATGTGTAGCTAAATTAATTATGTTCGTTATAAGAAATTTATTCGCTTGACCGGTCAACCAAATTGGACTTGGCTGATGACCACTGGGGAAGTATAAAAATAGATTCCCAGTATGGTCAAAAGTACAAGGTTTTTTGTCTTCTTCAACTCGTTTTGTAAATGTAGCTGATGCATATTTATAACAAAGTAAAACTGGAGAGATTATAAAGCAGCGTTTATGGTGTCTAGTCATTCTGATCGCTTGTAATTGGTATAATTACCTGTAGAAAATAATAAAATAGACATTGATCCACTTCTTGTGCGTTTTAACAAGTTTTGATAGATGTAATTGCAAAATACTGAAACTACTGTTTAATAGGTATCGACCTAATCTTCTAGTTAAAACAATGCATCTTTATGTGTTGTTTAATAGCCGTACATATTTGGTTCACAGTTCCCGACATTTGTCAATGCAATCGTCTTTCGTTTTCTTTCCACGCCTTTTGTGGGTAAAGAATCGCATATTAAATTTATATTGCTAGGTGTTGATTATTATGGAAATTGTGATAACATATCGTTAAATTTTTGTGTACTATCTGTAATGAAAATTTGTAAAATACAATAAAAATAATTAAATGTAAGAGAAACGGGGTCAGCAGGGTTTCAAAGAAATGTGAATAACATTGGAGATGACAAACCCAGTGGTATTGGAAATCTATTTGACCTTTGGGTTTTTAGTTTCCTAACCCATTAGTAACCAACATTGAAAAGTTTCGGTTGAAATGAAAACCGAAAGATTATATTTAGTAGTTTTGATTAAGTATGCGCGTAGTTGTAGGCTAAAGTGATCAAAAAAGAAAAGTAGTTAATCCAGTTAGCTAAATTAAGAAGATGCAGTACCATAACAGTTCTTTTAAATAGTATTACATCCCTTTAATATTGTTATATTTGTCCCACTTTGAATGAATCATTTCTGTATTTGTTTTGGTCATTTTGTTGTTTTATAATATGTAACAAATTTTATTGTGGATGTTACTACTTAATACAAAGAAACCTGAATGCAATGTACAACTTTCATATGAAAATTAGTAATTAATATATCTAATTAGACAGTTATATAGTAGAGCAAACAATGCGTTTCAATTACTTAGGGATTAAGATATCTAGTAGACAGAAGAAAGAATTGGGGCAAACATATCAATAGAATCAAAGAATATTATCTAGCAAAGAGAGCAAAGGAAGAACACAAGGCGGACCTATTCATAGATGGAGTGAATTGTGGACTTCCACATCAGACGAGGGTGCTGCCTAGAAAACAGGCAATAGCCTATGTAAAGAAAAGGAAGAAGAAGAAGGACTTACTGATATTCTACAGTGTTTCTTATACATCCAAGTATCCAAAAATTGGTCCGCAAGTGATTTGGAGAAGAAAAGGGAATCTACGGTCAAGATTTCTGGATATAGAGATATCCTACTAAAAAATTTCAAATATCATCAGTCTCATTGCTACGAAGTAATATAATTATTATTTCAAAATAATCTTAGTATTATATATTGATGTTTTTATTATACATTTAGAAAGCAAACTGCTAGTGTCAAAATTTGGATAAACACTGATCTAAACACAACACACTCCCCAGTTGCATCAAGTTCTTGATGATTCATATACTGTTGCACTTTAATATCTTTCTTTTCTTCAGTTCCAAAGATTTTGCGGGTGAAGAATTCTTTTGCTATGTTAAGTTTTCACATTACATTTAATCATTTCTTTAATTGGATTTATCAGTTTCATTTACTGAAATTTAATTTTCTACAATTATTTATCTCAATCTCTTCTTCGCCCTTTAATCATAGGTCTCGTGCCTTGTTTCTCGCAGCTTTCCATATTTCCCAGCAGAACGTTTTTCCTTCCGTGTTGTGTCTTGGTACGATTCTTTTTTCTTTATTATTTTGCTCGAAGTGCTATAATCTTGGTCTTTCATTTTTTTTTTTTTTCTTAATTTCTTTTATTTCTTCTTTTACATTTTTTTTTTTTTTTTACTTTTGTTTCTTGTTACTTTAGTTTTTGATATTTTATTTTTTTTCATTGTTTTTTTGTCTTTATTTTTTTTTTAGTTTTTCTTGTTTCTTTTTTATTTTTTTTTATTTAATGTTTTTCTTTTTTAGTTTTTTTTATTTTTTCTTGGTCTTGTTTCTACCTCGTTGGTGGTTTGTTTTTTTTTTTTATTTTTTCCTTTTTTCTGTTTTGACTTTTTTTTATTTCCTTGCCATTCGTTTTCCTTTAGCGTTCTTATATTATAGATTTTATTGCTCCCTCTGTTCTGAGATCATTGACCTATTTTTGAGAGTCTTCTTCTTTTCTTGATCTGCTTTCAATAACAAGCTTTCAGCATTATTAAATTTTGTCCATTTAGCTTGTTCCCATTTAGACTGTGGATTTTTCAGTTCCTTTTTCCTTGCCCCCCCCCCCCCTACAGAACATGTTTCACATTTATATAATAATACATTCGAAGATAGGATTTAAAAAATTGCTTCTTTGTCGTATTTAATTAATAATGGATGTTAATAGCAGGTATTTATTGCCATGAAAAATCCAATGCTGTTTGTGCAATTCTGCATCTAATGTCTTTTTTAGTTTTGTATGCCATGTTATGATACTACACATGTATGTGTACAAATATGTAAGATGTTCAACTTGCTAAAATTTAATACCTTCTAAAAATAGCTGTGGCTCACGTACATTGTTCTTTCCACCTACCTTGATCTTGGTTTTTTATTATTAATTTCCTGGTCATAGTTGTTCGTTAGTACCACAAACATTTCAACATAATCTGCAACGAAATCAGCTTCGTAAGAAAAAATGGATGTAACATGTTTTACATGATTGCTGTTCAAATAATGTAATAGATTCTATTCTGAGCCAACCCATCACACTAGAAACATTTAATTGAAAGGAATTTCAAGTTCCTTATAAGTAAGGGAAGGTACAACACGGTTGCGAAGATGTGCTGCTCACCGCATACGATGAGCAGTGGACCTAATTCGCTGGGGGATGTTTATTCCACCTTTATCCTTGCTTATACCATAATAGACTTTCTCTATTGTACTTTTTTCAATTTCAATTTCTGCGTTTCATATTTTTCAAAGAAGTTGTCATATCGGTGTGTGGTTTTTTTTCGACTGTGTCATTCCATTCTTCGTAAATTTAGCTGATTGATTGCTAAATGGGATTGGAATTATTTTCAGAGAAATAATAGGGCAACCAGTTCTATCAGATTTCATGGCAAACTCGATGGCGTAATCTGTTGGCCGTGTGGTTATTTCTAGAACCAATATGGACCCATTCTTAAAAATCCTGGCGGTATGATGACATGACGTAGCAAGATTCTGGTGTGTGTGGTCTGCACGGATTCGAGCCGGCTTTTCCGGGCCGTATTAAAAATTTACTGTATGTAGTTCCAAGTGAAAATCGAGCATAAAAGTCCATCCCATGCAGTAGCGTATACTGTGGTAAAGCACGAAGGCCCATAAATTTTGCAGCAACATAGTTAGCGTCATCTTATAATATTAGTTCCAAGATCATCGCTGTGAGTTACAAGTAAAAAACTGTTTAGTGTGCAAGTTTAGCTCGCATAAATCTCTAACGAGGCCCCGGAGATTTCTAAAATGTGCATTTATGAGCAAAAATGCCACATTCGTCTTTTCGCCGCTCGCAAAGAGATACAAATTAGTTCTTCTTGTTTGTTTTCGTTCATATGCGATTTGGCAACGAATTACTTGAAAAAAATTGATCAGCGATTACTCATTTTAGATAATAACTTGACATAATTCATTTAAAGTAGTTTTCTAGTTAATTAGATAATAGGCGCCACTGGCAACTTCACAGGTAAAGTTCGTAAATAAAAGTTCTGTAGTGATACCAGCTCCGATAATAACTATGTCCCTGGAAATTATTACATTGCTATTGATTTTTACGTCTGGCTTGTTATCAACCAGTATGACGTCTATAATAATTTTTCTGTGTACTTACATATGCATGTCTAACTACTATTAAATGTTGCAAAAGTTTGATTATTATTAAACCATAAAATTCCGGATATATATTATTATTTATATACCAACATAAAGTCAATTTTGTAAAATATTTAGTACAGCTAAAACTTAAAGAAGAGTTTCAGTAATAGATACAGTAATACTAATAAATAATATAGGTTGGTACACGTAAATGTCGGAAATGCTAACTATTGTAATTACAAAATTATCGCATAATAGGATATTCTCTGCTGTTAAGGAAAACCGGTTATATGTTTTTATTTATGTATCGACAAAAAGAGCAGATTTAAGGAAACGATCTGTTTTGTAAAATATTTAGTTGCAGTTAGTGGTTTTCAAACAGTTTGAACAGTAGATACTAACTAAAAAATAATGGTGTGTTATAGGAAAAAGCGGGAAATAATTTTGTAATTATACAATTATCGGATTATAACGTATTCATTGCTGTTAAGGAAAATCAAGTTTCTGGTTATATGTTTTTATTTATGTATCGACAAATCATTGTAAATTCAAGGAACAAATGTATATAGGGTGTATCAGAAATAGGTACAAATATTAAATCCGATGGTAGATTACAATATATACAAACTAGAAAAAACATTTCTTTGGCAATGGGACCCTTAAGATATGAGCAAATAATAATTGAAAATCTGACCCAAAATTCTTTGAGTACCACGGGATAATAACAAAAATTTGAGTTCAAAGACATGTTATGCAAAGGAGAGTCAGATAGAAGTGCAAAAAATTTCTTATCACCTGCCACAAACTATTACTATTAGGTAGGTCATAATTTCTATTCAGTTATCACAAGCCAGGCAAGTTTTTACGTGTTTGCCATTTTGGATTTACTTTGCAATTAAGTAATAACCTTCTGCAGCTTAAATGCATTTTCTATGTATCATCAGCAGTTCTCAAACAAAATTTTATTTTATTGTTTAATTCAAAAAAATAAACTTAATGATTTTTAAAAATGAATAGTACCATTGAATTCTACTTGAGCCAATCTATTATTGGTTTAAATATTTGTACCTATTTTTGATACACCGTGTATAGTAAAATATTTAGATGCATGTATGTCGTTCGAATGTGGTCTTCATACCGTTTTGAGCAGTAAATACGGTAAAAAATTGATACATAATGTAGGTTGGTATTGTAGTGGTCTGCATTTGCAGTTATGTTTAAATTCTCACAGATAGTTTAACGTTTGGACATTATACTCGTAATTTAAATTTTTAATGTGTACTTGTGATTATTATAGCTTATAATGAATTGTAGTTAATGCATTACAAAATCTGTCTCATTTATCTTGATAGCGAGCCGTTTCTTTTTCGGAAAAGCGTCTACCCTTTGCGATTAGGCTAAAGTACGTAAGCCAATATCATCAGCTTTCATGTACAATAAATGGAATTATGAAATACCTACCTATCGCTAATTGTAATTTGTATTTCCATATTTATAATATTCCTTTTTTTTATTTTAGCTTCCACTTAATAAAATGACTTAAAAATAGTTTAATCTGAAGTGACTTAAAGATATCCGATTACGATTCTCAAGAGCGCAGACTGCTACTCTGATAAATGGGTGGATTAGTTTAGTCCTTAAACTTTCTAAATTATTATATATTTTTGATGAAAATATACCCTATTATGTGATATTTCTTTAGTCGTGTCCGTAACATTCCTGTTAAAATTTCATTCTTCTAAAGGAAGAATTATTAGTTTCAGAAGTTATGGGGCCATACACTTCCTTTTGTTTTTGAAATGTGGATGCATGCAAAGCATGATTTCACCACTTAGCACCCACTTTTTGGTCTGTAAAAGCAGAAGTAAGTTGTCATGAAATTATTCTAACCGTCAAGAAGTCCAGTGCTGTCACAGATTCTTAACCCTTTACTTTGTGGAGCGCATTGTGGTATCTCGGCTGCGTATGGGTTTTTCCTGCTGATTGCGCTTTGAGGTATCGCGACTGTAGCTGCAGGTTTTCTTAACCTTTTACCTTGTCCAGCACATTGGGGTATTCGGCTACTTACGTGCTTCTCCTGCTGATTGCGCTTTGAGGTATTGTGGCTGCTTACGAGTTTCTGCCGATTACTCATTGAAATATCTTGGCTACAGCTGCAGGTTTCTTTAACCCTTTACTTTATACGGCAGTTTAAAGTATTTAGGTTGCTTACGGGCTTCTCGTGCTGATTGCACTTTGAGGTATTTCGGCTACTTACGGGCTTCTGCCGATTGCGCATTGAAATATCTTGGCTACATCTGCAGGTTTCTTTAATCCTCTACTTTGTACAACGGTTTACGGTATTTCGGTTGTTTACGGGCTTTTCCTGCCGATTGCGCTTTGAGGTATATCGGCTACTTATGGATTTCTCCTGCCGACTGCGCATTCTTTAACTCTTTACTGTGCAGAGCAGTTTGAGGTATCTCGGTTGCTTACGGGGTTCTCCTGCTGATTGCTCCTTGAGGTATCTTGACTGCAGCTGCAGGTTTTCTTAATTCTCTACTTTGCACAACGCTATGAGGTATCTCGGCTACTTACAGACTTCCGCTGCTGATTACGCTATCTCGGGTTCAGGTCTGCTTAAACCTTTACCCTTACCAAGCGCTTTGAGGTATCTAAGGTGCAGGTCTGCTTAAACCTATATTCTTTCCAAGTGCTTCGAGGTTTCTCGGTTGCTTATGGGCTTCTCTTGTTGATTACGCTTTGAAGTGTTTTGGCTGCAGTTACAGACCTGTAAGTAGACCTACTTAAACCATTACCGTTGCCAAGCGCTCTGAGGTGTCTCGACTGCAGCTGTAGGTCTGCTCAAACCTTTGCTCTTGCCAATCGCTTTGAGGATATCTGGACTGCTTATTGGATTTCTCCTTTTGGTCACGGTTTGAGGCAACTCGGCTGCACCTTCGGAAACCACCCTCTTCTTCTCTGTTGTTTTGATTTAACTGGGTAATTAGTTCTAAATCTAACTGACATTTCAAAGTGTTGATCAACATACTACTCCGGCTGGTTTCCTGCAGTTTCCTAGCCTGTGCGAGTAAATACCGGGTGTAAATTACTTGCACTGTCAGCAGTTAGTATTATCGTTAATAATCTTTAATAAACCTGCCTAGTGTTATGTTTACGAATTTAGATGAGCTACTTTAGATTCGAACCTGCGACGATCAGAGGGTCACATCGATAAACAACAACTAATAAACACTAAAAGGGTCTGTAATGTTACAGTACACGTAAATGTTAGAAATAATTTAATAATTACACAATTGTCGCTTTATTCCTTACTGTTAAGAAAATAAGAAAATCAAGTTTCTGGTTATATGATTTTTTACATGTAGGTAGAATAGGATCTTCAAACAGTTCTGAGCGGCAGATACAGTAAAACTAATAAATAATATAGGTTGGTATACGGAAATGTTGGAAATACTACTGTAATTACACAATTATCGGATTATATGATATTTAATGGAGAACCGAGATAAATACGGTGAATTAGTCCTAGAGAAGTGTTGAATGCGTGGGAACGACTGCAATTGTTATAATCATGTCCATATAAGTTAAGTAACCAACGGTGATAATTTCTCAAGCAATCTCCCTGTTGCAACGCTTTCAATTAGTCTTAAGTTAATATTTACTACGAATTTGACTTATAATCAATGTAACTTACGACTCGCAGTGAAATTTCGCAATTTTCTGCACATGTTTTGACGTACGGTTATACCTTTCACCTCAAATAAGGACTGTAGGTAATAATTTTTCGTGAAACGGTTGTTGTTTGGCTGGCGTCGGGTGAGTCATGCAAGTGCTTTTAATTCGCCCATTCCACGGGGATTGCGCATTTCTGATTCTGAGGTTTCATGTACGAAATTAATTAGGTTTGTACCTAGAATCGTAAAAAGTCGCATGTAGTCGTGAAAGAATGTGCGAATTTGACGAGTTCCAAGTAAGACAGAAAAAGCCGATGTATAGGATAGTCATAAAAAGCGAGGTATTTGGGGCCGAGACGAACTCCATCTAAATATCCAGTGTAGGTTTGTTTTCTTCGGGCCAATAACTCATTGGTAAACAGATCGTGCAGATAGCTACGTCAGCGCCTCTCATGGCTGCGGCCGCGGCGGGAACTTATGAGGCGGCGGCACGATACGTTTGTGCATCTTATTGCCAATGTGGCCATTTAAGTGCATGGCGTGAAAGTGAACAACCTTTTCTGTTTTTATTTATGAATTTTTTGGACGTTTTCCGGATACTCTCAGGTTTTTACGCGATATCGTGTGAAAATCCATTCCGCCTAGACTCTACGGAATGGAAACAACTCGAACCAACCAAAACAAACAAATTTCTATTGGGAAAGTCAGGTTTTCTTGATTAAATCAAAATAAAGATTCGTTTCAGAAGACTTCTTTAATTTTCCATGTTATATGTATTTCCGAGGAAATATTTGATTTTGTGCATAAATTTAATTTCGAATTTATACAGTAAATATTCGTCTTGGAAGCCTCAAAAAGTAATTTTTATGAAATTTTAAAACTACGGGTAGCCCCGAATTAATGGTGTGTTATTGCGACAGTTTTGAAGTAATGTTTGGTTTTCCAATTCTACTTTATCGGGTGATTCACGAGCGATTACGAGGCTTTTCATTCTCACAATAGGCTACCTAAAGTACATATCACACGATACTTGTGATATCTAATTTTTTATGGACAGTATTATGAGTCAGAGATGTCTGTTCGATATACAGTGCGGTCGTAAAACGTCCTTCCCCCCCCCCAATAATTTTTGAACGACTTGATATTTTTTCAAAAAATGTTGTGTCTTTAGTAGGAGGCTAAATACTACTTTTAAGCCCATATTTAAATTTTATAACTTTCAAAATGACGGCTAGGTGCCATCTTGAACTATTATTTTAAATAGGATTAGGGGTCGAGTGACACCTTGAAAGGTATTTTAATTCTGCGTCTGATCCTTGAGTTTCAAAAAAAATATTCATCCAGAAACAAATGACAGATGATTGAAAATAACAAGTTTATGGAAAAGGATATGTTGTTGGTCTTATCGAGGACAACAATTTTTCCTTATGGCACTTTATAGTAGCTCGTACCGTTCGGTCGCCAGGGGCGTCCAAAGTCGAAACACGAATCGCCGTCCAGCACGTGTACACGTCATCGCAGCGGGTCGGTCGCGAGCTCAATCATGTTCGCATAAGTACGGCACAAGTACCGCAAATCGCCAAATTTTCCGGGTGCTTTCTTTTTTTCACAAACTTGTTATTTTCAATCATCTGTCATTTGTTTGTGAATTAATATTTTTTTATGAAACTCAAGGATCAGACGTAGAATTAAAATACCTTTCAATTGAGGTGTCAGTCGACCCCCATTGTCATTTAAAAAACAGTTCAAGATGGCTCCTAACCGCCATTTTGAAAGTTAAAAATTTAAATATGGGCCAAAAAGTAGTATTTAGCCACCCATTAAAGCACATAAAAGTCGTCCAAAAGTGGGGGAGGACATTTTACGACCGCACTGTATTTGGTATATCATTCTACTCAGCTTTTTATTAAAGTAAACAGTAAATTGTTATTTATATCTAAGTTTAAGTATTTCAAATATTATTATTATTGTTCAAATTTTGTTTGAATTGAATGAGCTTCACTAAACCAATAAACTGCCAAGCAAATTAAACAGGCATTTCTGATTCATAATATTGTCAATAATAATTTAGATGTCGTTGTACCTTATGATATGTATTTTGGATTGTCTATTTTTGGAATGGTAAGCTCTTACTCTCCCGTGAATAATGCAAGGGAATTTATCCAACCAGCTTCATTGATAGCGTAGTATTAAGCTATTTTGGTGAATAATTCAAATTTTATATATTTTGAATAGATATGACATAATTATATGCAGTCTTCTCTTCAAGTTTAGACCGCGTAGGACTGACTGATGCTGACGTTTCGCTAACCGTTGTAGCTACAAAGCTCGGAGAGATGACCTAATTAGACACAAACAGCGGAAGCCTGAAACTACTTTAAGTTAATAATTATATGTATCATTTTATTGCTTGCAAATTTGTGGTTGGTAATTGCTTGCATCAAACATAGCTGTGAATCTAAACCGTAACCATAACGAGAACCAATGTTGTGACAGATACTTTCCATTGAAGTAGCTAAATTTTTTAATTAAATCATCTGTCATTAGGTTATAAGATATACTCATTTCTAGTTAGTATTAATGAAAAAGTTAAACCTGATTTTCAGAATATTTGCTTTTGCGCCTGTAGACTGTCAAAGGTTTTCTGAAAAATATCTGCAAGTTTTTAATTTCTTTTTTTTTATACGAAGTTTTATTAGGCGAGTTCTTTACGTTACCTACATTCAATATCGTACTAGAAGAACTTTTGAATTCATCTTAGTTTCCTACCATTTATAAGAGCTTTTTTTTTCAAAATTGGTACCACAATCGTAGCAGGAAGGGCGCACGAATTTCTTATTTTATTACAACCGTTTTTAATAGATTTTACTATTTTTGAAAATTCATTCTCTGTTAACCCGCAACATCCCACTGTTGGGCAAGGGCTTCCGCCAATTAAGGGGGTTTGTTGATCTACTCTCCCGTAGTGATCAATCCTCATGTGGGAGAGAAGTGCCGCTTTGACAACCTTCGGGTCACCATACAAGTACTGACCAGAGCCAACGTTGCCTTAACTCTCCTGATCGTACGTGAATGGTTAACGAATGTCCGCAACCCGGGACATCTTGAAAATTCATTACCTGCTTTAAATACTAGATTTCTATTTTTAAGGGTTGGGGTGGCTCAGTGGTAAGAGAGCGAAGCTTTGGATATAATAGTACAAACGCTTCCCGGTTCACTCCAGGGTCGGAAATTTTTCTAATTCCCTGGGTGATCGATATTGGGTCCCGCTCTCCATTTGTCATTGGGGATTAAGTGAATGGCACTCCTCGTGTTACGATCACACTAGAGGAGTAATAAGATCATTTACACAAAAAAATAAATACACCAAGCAGGTTAAGTACGGTTACGCACCAACACGGTAACCCGCAGAGTCGGACCCTGTTGTGCATTGCCCAAACTAAGCGATGGCTTGTAAGACCCGTGAAAGCTCCATAATAATTATATGAAAAATTCCATTTCTTTAATTGTGTTTCGTTATCTAGAAAGGAATGGAAGCCAGAGCCACTGTAGTTACTTCTAGTAACAAAAATTATACAAATTAAAGAATATTCGTTAGGTAGCTCCTTTATTTATAGAAGTCGCTTTTAAAATACTATTCGTTTTCGTAAAATTAGCTGATGAACAAAGTAATCCCCGACATTCAATTAGTAACCAGTTACACCCTAATCCTAACCAACGCAAATTATAGAAAAACTCGAAATCAAACCATGTCGGAATATAATATTAGTATTAATATCGTAATTGTGGTTATAAATTCCCTACATTTATTAATAATGTTTACAAAATAATGCATGTAAAATGCTTTAGATGTGATTTAAGTTTTATATATCCCTTTATCTATAATTTAGTAAGCTCAAGCTATAGTGGATATTTGCCATGAAAACGTTGTATAAAGTTTCTCTGGATTAAAATTTATAATTGGTAGCTCTTATTAAACGCAAGTTTCTTTTTGTAATTAAGTTAACTGTTTATAATTAGATGATCATATTATCACTTAAACATTAAAGTTTGCCAACAGTATTAAATGGTATAAAATAGTAGAGCGTACAGTAGGCGCACCTATTCCATTATATTTCTGTTGACTTAATGAATATTGCTTTATTGTTTATTTCGTGTTTGGTCCGCCTTTTATCAGTGTTTTGTTTCGTCTTATTTATAATTTAATACGCTGAACCCCCGAAAAGTCTATTTGATCACATTCATGCTAATAACAGATTTTGTATGTTTGACTAGTTAACGTTATTTTGTTTTTCTTTTACATACAATTTAAAATAGTCACGTGCTTCATCAATATTCTGGTGTATATTAATAATTAACCCTATAGTAGAGAGAACAGGATTATTTTGTATTTCTTTTTTGTATAAAATCCTATTCCGAAGATTGGGGTATACCTAATTATTGTTTTCGTAGCGGTTTGGAATTGATTACTTTTTTTATGCCATTGTGTAGGGGGGAAGTTGTGTTGAAAACGTAAGGATAAATCAAGGTCTTTACAAAGTGAAGTTTGGTATAATTCATGTTATTTGAGTTATTTGACAACGGATGTCTTATGAATTAGTTACGGGTATTGTCGTATTATGAGTTGATAAACAGAAGAATTTCAAGTAAATTTGAGGTATTTGATTAGGTTGTTGCTTTGTTAATAATTTACTCCAAATACATAGCGTTGTGTATAAAACTTGAATTCTTCTAACGGCAACGATCTGTTCCTATTGTTGTTTTCACTGGAATTATATAAAAAGCGTTCTTTTTTAATGTACAGGGCACGTGTTATGCAAGTTGAAAGTTTGATAGACAAGTTAAGGTACTTGTTTATACCTTATTAAACTTGTTAAAGTAATCCTAAACCGACCTGGCAATTCAAATTTAAATAAAACGGTTTACATGGACAAATCATTATATTAATTTCCATGTCCCGGGGTTTACTACTATCTACCTGAATGCTGGAAAGCAAACTGCGGCCAATATAAAAACCATGTGCATAATATACAACATAAATTGGTTACATATTTTGAGTTTAGGTTTGATAAATCTTTACATTGGGGTTGAGTGCATTATGTACATAAAGGGTGGTAGTTTGTAATAAGGTGAAACATCTCACTAAAATATTTCCATATCATAAACGTAGTTTTGGAAATATCGATAATTTTGCATTATGTTTCAATCTTGTACATGTTGTCCACTACTTCTAGTGAGAATAGAAAATTCTTATTAAATTTAATTACATTTAATATTTAAATGTAAGTTTAATGGTTTTAGTTTAATATTCAAAATTATTCGTGGTTGGCTGCCTGCTCCGCTTACGATATGTTTTTTACAGTTACATAAGCTAACCTCAAACTCTTACGTATGAAAAAGTGTTGGGACTTTTAGGGTCACTACCCTTCCGTGAAACCCTTTCATGCAGGTGTAAAACTTACGTTATTATGTTAACATACAGGGTGGAACTGGGTATCTAAAAATTTAACGAATTTTATGATAATATTGAGTTTGAAACGCCCAGTATATGTAGACTATGCGACTTTTTAAAATGACGTTTGTAATTACAACTATTTCAGCTTGTAAAATTGGTTAATATTGCTATTTTCATGTGCGAATAATGTAAAAATAGTTTCAAAAGGACTAAATCGGATATTCTTAGCATTCTGTAATTTTTATTGGATAGTTTTTATAATAAATTTTGAAAATAGTGTTGTTTTGCATCTGTGCAGTGTACATCCATTTTAACTTCAACAATACCGATGCAGTTAGAAGACTGAATTTAATTGTAAATTTCAGGTTTAAAATATATGCACAAAATCACTATAAACAGTGGAATAATAAATAATTTCTCACAAAGACTATTTTAGTTTTAGACTAAGAGGTTCAAGCCCTCGGACCTGCCCACCAGGTTTGTTTAAGGACTGACTTGCTGATTTACTAAATTACACAATTAGTTAGATAATTTATACGATAAGAACTATCACTGGATTGTTCTAAGCAAGTCTAATGTAGTTAGTTAATTAGGTTAATCAAATGTCACTACATTTACTTATTGTTCGTAAGCAACAGATGGTAAATATGCTAAGTAATAAACAAAAAAAAAAAAAGTTTTAGACTAGTATTTGTCAACAAACCTAATCGTTAAGTTTTAGTCACATATTATAGTAAATGTTACTAATGATAGTTGATTTTGATATGACAGCTTCTTCCAAATCATTTCTATTATTAAATTTGTTAGAGAACTTTTACGCATGAAGTTGTTCCATTGCATTTTCAAAGGCTGTGAGAAATCATATGGGATTTGAAGTCTAGAATAATACCATCTTATCCATGTTGCCGACATTTCAATTGCCTGAGAAACCCTGTATGTAAAAATAGTGAAAATAGAAATTATTACAATGACAAAATGATGAAGTCTGGAAAAATAGTGTATCAATCATGTTGCCTATAATTGATCCCTGGGAAACCCTGTATGTGTGTATATATAGTACAAACATTACGATGATATAGTGGCAGATAAGTGAAATAGACGTATAAAATAGAAACTTTTTAAATTTTGCTTTGTTTTGGCAGTTTTTTTAATATATAGCCGTTATATAAATGTATATACCTATTTAATATTGCATCCTACGTGAGAATGTATATAGTATAGATGTATATGGTTACATTATATTTTAACGTACTTAGCAATTTTCTTCTGCTTAAGTAATTGCTTCACTACGTTTTTGTCTTGCAAGATTGCGAAGCCCAGAGAGGTAATAGAACATGGCGGGTAATAGAGTGCCGGAAAATCGAAGTTCTACTGTACATTATTATCATAAAGTGATATTTTAATTACCATGTTCTTTTCACGACAAAGTTACTTTAATATTATTTAAGGGACTTGAAGTCTGGAAAAATACTGTTTTGTCCACGTCCACGTTGCATATAGTCAATTTCCTGGGAAACCCTGTATGCAAACATAATATTGGTTTTAAAGTACTAGTTATTACAAGTAATTGACTATTCAGAATAATTATAGATAGTTATGTAAATTAAAATTACATTGTCTAAAACAAATCTTTCACTGTAAGAAATGGATATTTTTAACGTAACGCTGCGCTTAATAGCGTTGCTTTAAAGGGTGCAAGTATAAGTTTTAACAGTCTGCGCAGGTTTCGAACAAAAAGTGACTTTTAAATTTTAAAGAGAAGGTTAATTAACCATTAATTAGTCTTGACTTTCCACCTGGTGAGTTCACACAAGCCCTTCCCTAACAATGCGTTTGCTTCACGCTAATAACGATCCTCAGATAAGTTTGTCACGGCGTTTTAAGTTTTATTGCTCATTTTTCTAGGGAGCGTTTAAATTTGACACGTCTTGATGAACTTCCAAAATTGGACGATTATATGAAGCACTATGTCGCGGGAGAGCAAATGAGAAAAACCATTAGGAAATTGAATGAATTGGAATTAGCAGTTTGCGGAGTTGAGTTTTTCTTGTTTCGTTCTAGCCACTTCGTCTGTAAAGAGTAATTTTTGTAAGTACTCTTACTAACTCTCGGGCCCTGTGCGAAACAATTCCACGTCTTCTTTGAGGGTGGAATTGAAAACAGGGAGATAGAGACAGGGATTTGTTCGGGTAAAGTGTGGTTACCTAACGCAGCGTTGTTAGGTTAGATTAGAAGTCGTGCTTTAGATTCGCTTCGTTCGCCGTCACCGCTGATACGCGGTTAAATTCGTATTTGGAAATTAGAAGCTCGGCGTTTTCGCCGAGGAAACTCTCTTAGCAACAGTTTTGTTGTGTTTGGGTTCACCTTGCATTAAAGTGTTTTGTGCAGTACGTGGAGCAATCAATTTCTGAGTGGCAGGTGATAATATCTTAATGCTTAAAAACTCAGGGTCGCATGCCATCGGCAACTTCGTCTTAGTCTGCCTTTATTTATAGGAAATCCTTCATCTCGAGTATTTTCCTTGCGGATTATTAATAACTCGTGCGCCGCTACCCACGAAATGCACTTTGTTATTAATAGATCAAACACACATCGTGCATTTTAATTCGCTCTTACGCCGACTTCCTATTTTGTTCAATATTGAATACAAATAGCTAAACAGCAAAACTACCGAGTTTGCCTTTGCAATTCAACAGCGTTATTAAAGAAATTTTGTTAACTGTGTTAGGTTAAATAATTTTCGTTACCGCTGGGTTTAATATTCTGTTCTCGTCATGTCTTTTTACATTATGTAATATATTTGTGTTTTTCCATTCTAATGCAGCACGTGAATACGTTCATGATGGCGATTCAATTATTTTTGTACGATATTGATAAATTTGGAATTAAAAATTGTAGCAATTTCTAATCATATCAATTGGCGTTCGACGCGGGTTATAACGACACTTGGAAACTTAAAATAATTGCACGTTATATGCGTGAAACGTTATATCCGGGTAACTCAAAAGAGTATTTTTAGTATTAAAAACCAAAATACAATGTTTATCAACAGCTTAAATACAGTTTTATCTTTAAACTTAAAATACGCATTTATTACTACAAGAAGAAAGAAAAAAATTAATAAACAAATACACATATGTGTATTGTGTTTAAAAACTTTAAATATATATTTGAAGTTTTCACAGGCCTTAGAGGCCCATCGCTTTTGGTGTAAGACAAGGCTAAGTTAGTTTGTGCAATGCACAACAGGGCCCGACATGGCGGGTTACCGTGTTGGTGCGTAACCATGCTTAACCTGCTGTTGTGTGTGAATGTTTTTTGTTTATGTTTCTGTTACTCCTCTAATTCGAGGAGTGCCATTAATTTGATCCCCAATGGCAAATGGAGACCGGGGCCCAGTATCGCCCACCCAGGGAATTAAAAAAATTTCCGACCCTGGGGAGATTCGAACCGGGAAGCGTTTGGACTACTACATCCAAACCTTAGCTCTCTACCACTGAGCCATCCCCGCCCCTTAGACTTTAAATACCTTAGCCTAAATTTGTATGGAACTAAATATTTTCAAACTAGTTTATTCAAAAAAACCTTGTAGAATTAATTCCAGAAAAAAATGTCACGAATTTGAAGTGTATTAGTAAAATCTTTTGCGGTAGGGCGTCGCTTGTTGGACAAACACGAATAGTGTACCGAAAGTTAAGCGACGATCCGCACGGTCACCACCTGGATGGCTGACCGAATACCAACGCTCACACGCTGCTATCCTGCTACCTCGAAGAGTACGTAGATCTCCCTAGGTTAGTGCGCCACGGTACTAACTACCATAAACAGGGTTAAAGTGGCAACCAGGTGCATTTTCCATAAGCACTTTACTTCTTTTTAACCTTTTGCGGTTCGGTATTAAACAGATAAATACGGTTTCACAGTCCGGGAAAATTACATAAACCTGTTCACTGTTTGAATTACAGTTCCTAACATATGTTAAGTCATAATGTGCTTACAGTGAATCTGGGATACAAAGACATGGGTTATTGCTACAACTTGGTTATAACGACATGTTTTGAGAGGTGTCTACACTATTCCATAATAAAACTATGATCGCTTAACTCGGATATTGCGAGAATGTTTATAACGACAACTCGGTTATAAAAACACAATTTTAAACCGAATCTTACCGTTTAAATCGTTTATAACGACAATATTATAGTCTCAATGTTAAAATTGCCAGTTATTTTTACCTCTGCAACTGAGCGGTACAAATTTAATTAAAAGTATATAATCGATATTTTTTGTGACTTTCATTTATCACGTATATCAGCTACTCCACAGCTGCGTTTTTGACATACCGAAGACGAGCAGTTAGAAGATAGAATTTATAGAGATCTTTTGACAGAATCTGCACTGTAAGAAAGAGTATTGGAAGCGCTTAGTGCAACACAAAAATTTCGAGTTTTTGTGAACCTGTAAATATGTAATATGTAACTATTAGTTAAATAATGTGTTGTTATCTTATAAAAACATTTATGTGCCTAATTATGCTTAAGTTTTGAAGTGAATACTTACTCTTTTGTGTGTTCTTTTTAATAAACAAGAATTAGATACATGTTCTGTTATAGAAATAACTCGGTTATAACCACCAAATTTGATAGTCTCTTTAATGTCGTTATATGCGAGTTTCACTGTATTGTTTTAAAACGAATCTGTAGTTCTTACAATGAGCATTTTTCAGTTTCGGATTAACGTTTTATTTGCATACCACAAACTGAACACATTTCTGTCTTTGTTAGTAGGAAAAACTTTTTGTCGTAGTGACATCTGCGAACGAAACAACGCCAACACTGTACGTGACGTCTGTCGGCTGATACGTTTAGTAGAAAGAAACAGAGATACTTGAAGAATGTTGCGCTTTTGCATCCAAAGATCACTACTTAAATCTGTTTCCAGCAGTATTTAAAATGTTTTGGAAGTTTATATGTTAATATTTTATTTTTCAAAGTTACCTTGTTGTTTATTGCTGAAATTTATTTTATACACTTTGGGAATCTTTATTTTTTCTGGGAAATAATTGTGTGGATATCCCGGTTTGTTTGGGTTTGTGGAAATTGATATTAAGAGGTTGAAGATAAGTTAATAGCATTTTGTTAAACAGCCATTAAAAAGTAATTACAGTTACAAAAACAAAGGCTTGCAAAGTGTATAAAATAAATTTCAGCAATAAACAACATTGTAAATAAAAACTCTTAGGTAACTTTAGAAAATAAAATATTGCCATATAAACCTCCAAAACATTTTAAGTACTGTTGGAAACAGATTAAGTAGTGACGTTTGGATGCGTAGTGAGACATTCTGTTTCATTCTACTAAACGTGTCAGTCGACAGAACATGTCACACGTACAGTACTGGTGTTGTTTCGTTCGTAGATGTCACTACGACATACGTCTTTGTTGGTAATATGAATCCGCGAGCAACTAGTAGACAGAAATGCGTTCAGTTTGTAGTATGCAAATAAAGCGCTAATCCAAAACTAAAAAATGCCCATCGTAAGAACTATAGATATGCTAAAAATATCTAAATTATTCTTATTGTTTCCGGTATGAACGATCGTTGCAAATACTCTACATCTAAACATTTGCTCATTATAACCGGGATCGCGTTGTACCGTGGCTCGTCTGCTGTAGCTGTAGTTATGTTTCAATTCTTATTTTTATACTTTTGTTCTTGTTACTCAGAAAATTCGTTTTCACCATCTATGTTTAAATGTTCGATAGCAGTTTAATTTCCACGAGGGTATATTGAAAATGGGAACTTCTCTCGTCATTTTACATCTACCATAAACATTTATATAGGGGTTGTTATTGCGTTCGTTCAGGAAACCTGAGGTTTATTTCCGTGATTTTTAATTCCCTGCAAATCGAAAAGTTCAGTTTGATCACAACCGATTGAGCATTCTCTTGCGATGCACCTTGGAAGATCTCATGCGGATGTAGTGGTCTTTTATTTTCCTTAGTATATTAAAATTGATTTTTAGATACCCCTATGCGTTCAGTCATGTTGCGTTAAAATTGAACTCCTTATTGGAAAGTAAATTATATTATTTATCTATTTCAAGTTATATTTACTCCCGGCAAGCAGTAGATATATACATGTAGGTACGTTATGCAAGAATTATTAAGTCACGTATATTATTTTTTTGTTATCTGATGTATTATTTAATAGGATATATATCCTACTGATAAGAAGTCCTCTACAATTAAATATTCTGATCTCACATCGAATCGTCACGTGTATGCAATTGTATAGTTATCAATAAAAAATATGTATTACTTTTTTGTTAATTAAATGCGGATTAGATTTATTTGCATATGGTGCAACTGATAAATCGATGCAAGATATAAATACCACCTGTCCCGGTAGTTAAACAAGGATTAATTTTAAGGTGGTATGATTACGCCATGTCAAGGTACAGTAAAATGAAATGACGTCACATCCGAAACCATAGCAACGGCTAGCGTAAGTCCAGAGCATCTGTTGGACTTACCCAAATCCTCCACGTCGTTAATTCACATGGCGGTTGCAGACTCGAATGCAAAGCAACGGCAATAGGCCATGTCAATCAGGTGTCTGCACTAGTACTAGTGATGCACATTGCACATGTACTAACCTTCCCCAATATGCTGCGCTGCAACATTTCATCCTTTACTTCCCGGATCGATTGCATCAAAAGTGGTCACCTCGATACTACCGCTATTGGTCCTCTACAATGATTTTATTTGATTGAACTGATTTGTGTAGGGAACACAACCATGTCGTTTTATTATCCGACGTTTTCGTTCCTGCCATATTTTGTTAATAGTACTTAAATGGAGAAAAACTTAAAACACAATATTTGAGATAATGATAAAAAATATATTTTTAAGTACCACAAGGATTGAGAACTCCTGACTTTAAATAGAGCTAGGGTTGTTTTTACGAAACTCACCCGTAAAGAGTCGCAGCTCGCACAGAATCAAATTAAACAACGTTCAAAAAGCTTTGAGATATTTAGAATTGAGCATTTTTTATAACTAGGGGTCATCAACCCCAAAGTCGAAAGCCTTAAAACTTTTTTACATACTTTATATTTTATACCCGCAATGTGTGTATATTGGCGTTTATTTAGTTTTACTTCTTTTTACCGGTGGAAGCTTGCATAAAATGTTAGTCTACAATTAACGAAACGTTAAATTACGTGTGTCTCCACGAAATAAACAAACAAATATACAAAAAAAAATATTTTTTATTTTAAACAATTCCACTGGTAAAGGGTAACGCTGCATTAACACGCCGTGAAAGGATATTTTTGACAATGTGAGGGTGTCCGACTGTCTTGCATCTGATGGTACGGGGCTATGTGGTGAGCACAACCATTATGAGCTTTCCTACTCCCTAAGACACAATTTTTAGACGATTACGTATGAAGCTGCTTCGACATTCTCGTCCATTATTTAAGCTTGGGACTCTTCACTTTATAGCCGAGTGCCCTAACATTCGCAAAATTTCATTTGAAAAAACGAAAAATTCTGGACCTTTTAACATTTGAATGATACCAGCACTATTTGTGTTCTACGCGTTTTCAAAATTATGAAATTAAATTATACCGGTCGGTTGCATAGCGGAGCCAGCCAAGCGGTATTCGTAGTGCAGATCAGTCCGCGCTGGTCAGTATTCGGATGGTTGGATCAATATAGTGGCTTATGCAACCGGCCGGAGGACACGTCCCGGCTGCCTTGCCAACATCTTTGATAGACGTAAACCATGTAGTGGAACTTCTCTTCTTTGTTCGACGGGTTAGGCTAGCCTCCTACCAGGCATACGTGTAAAGAGCGCTCCCAGAACCTACTTTTCGTAGGTAATTAACATTGGCCTACACACACAGGAAGAAATTATATTGAATGTCCAGTTTTTAGTAACTAACTCTGGATTTTTCATTTGCTTTTGCATAATTTTGCACAATGTAGATCGAGAATTTCTTTTGGTAGCTTCTTCTGCGTTTCCAGTAGTTTTACCGTTAAATAAAACCAATGTTCTCTTTGGGAAAGAGTTATAAGAAGAATTCGTATCATACACCTAACTGCATAAACACGCAGTAGTAATTCCCGCAATGTTAAGAATGAGTCGAAGATATTTGATCTTTCAAGTAATACGAAATGTATGTTCTCTTTAAAGTTTTTGTAACATGTCCAGGCTTTGCAACCATTCTCTCTGGGGAATTTAGAAATACGTGTTGCCCTTTGTTACTATTTACTCCACTTGGCTACAGGTTTAAATTGCGCCTTATTTTTAGGTTACGCACTGTATAGCCATTATTATTTATTATTATTGCTATTTATAGGTTCCTAAAACATAATTTTCTTTCAGTATAGGCACTATGTAGCCATTACTATTTATATAACGATTACTATTTATAGGTTCCAAACATATAATTTCCTTTCAGTTTATCCGTACGTTGTTCATGTGTGTACTTATCCTTCTCATTTATATCGTCCTGCGCTATGGTCGATAGTTTGAATTTATTTATTTGCATTTTATTTTATTTAGCTTAACCCAGTTGTTAATGAGGTCTTCATAAAAGGTATAAAAGATGTTTCTTTCTGACTTTTATTCGTAGTTAAAGATGCCGGAAGCTTTTCCTATATTTCAGAGTTTTACAACTGGAGGAAAATTAACTATTTTTGTAGTGCAAGGTGTTTAATCACGTTGTTGAGGTGGTATTTAGCTTTTCTTTTATAATCTAGAATCTATATATTAGTTCCTTATCCATTTCACCTGCCTCACCAACTATTTTGATAGGGTGCGTTTATACAAGCCAGGCGTATATTCGTATGTACTGTAGTGCGCGTGCACTACATTTATCAGGTCGCCTTGCTTGGGATTGGTGATGTTTTTGTTATTGTTTAGTCAGTTACGCTTTTTCCATTCAATAAACAACACGTTATCTCAAATCTTGTTTTAATTTTAATATTGGAATCTAGAATCTTACCAGATAGCAATATTTTGGTGACCCCGACGTCCAACCCGACGTTACAAAAGGATTTCTTCTACGATTTTGATAGGATGCGTTTATACATACAAGCCAGGCGTATATTTGTATGTACTGTAGTGCGCGTGCACTACATTTATCGGACCGCCTTGCTTGGGGTTGGTGATGTTTTTGTTATTGTTTAGTTAGTTACGCTTTTTCCATTCAATAAACAACGCGTTCTCTCAAATCTTGTTTTAATTTTAATATTGGAATCTCAAATCTTACCAGATAACAATATTTTGGTGACCCCGACGTCCAACCCAATGTTACAAAAGGATTTCTTCTACGATTTTGATAGGATGCGTTTATACAAACCAGGCGTATATTCGTATGTACTGTAGTGCGCGTGCACTACATTTATCGGGTCGCTTTGTTTGGGGTTGGTGATGTTTTTGTTATTGTTTAGTTAGTTACGCTTTTTCCATTCAATAAACAACTTTCTCTCAAATCTTGTTGTAATTTTAATATTGGAATCTGGAATCTTACCAGATAACAATAGTACATATTTCTAGGTACCTGATCAATGCAGTTTTCAAAGCATATAAGAAAATAAGGTTTTCAGTATATGATTCCGTTATTGGAACGTATTCCACGTTTTACTCTCATTACCTGAAGAATCTCTGGACCACAAGCTAGATTGGGATTTACAGTATTTACGTGAATAATTACAGTTCCGCACATTCGTTTGGCTACTTATTTTACAATGATTAACTCCTTGCGCATTCCAAAAACTTATATTATACATCACTTAAATTAAGATAAATCTTAGATATATTAGGTATTGAAAGAAATTTCCAGACACAACGTGAGGCGCAGCTCGTACTTTCACCTAGTATCCTATTAGTTGCTAATTTTCAATTTTAGACGTGGTGCAGGTTAAAAGTTCTTCAAGTTTTGCTATACCTGCTACCGTTTTAATGTTGACCAGCCTGTGTAACTACCTCTTTCTGAGCTAGCGTTTTGCCCTTTAGATCCAGTATTTTGTAACACACACGACGCGACGTGTTGGTTCACAATCGGCGACCTTCCAGACTCGACGCCTTTTATCAGAATTCCATTATACAAATGATCCCACAACTTCGTAAATGACAGAGAGAACTGCTTTGCTCATTGTCCCTTTTATCAAGCATCGTTATCGCCCTCCAGCCGAAGTTCACGTTCCGAGAGCTTTTACATTATGTGTTTACATTTGGTCAATTGTATAAGCTCCATCATTTCTTGTATTTTTTGCTCGTGGGTATCTTTCGATTTCGGATTTCGTCTTGTAGTTTCCTGAACTCCTGCTATAATTTCTTAATTCTGCTTCCAAAGCTTCTGTTCTTTCGGGTTTTATTGGGCCGCAACGGGAATGCATGGAAGGTTTTTGCAGATTGGGTCGTTATTTGATTCGAAACAACGTAGAGAGGCAGGATTGTTTCAAAGTAATTTGACTAATTTAGTCGTTACACTGAAATAGTCAGGTTTTTATAGGGCAAAGTTTGGAGTTCAAGGATTGTGAAATTAAATGGATTTGGGCTTCTCTTTTGTTTACCAAATACAGTTCCTTTGATTGGATACTTGAAAATAATTCTAATGGTTAAATAAAATTGAATGTAAGTACTAAAACTGATTTTCAATTTTGGGGCTGCCACTACGTTCGTAATTACATACAAACACCTTCAGTACGCCCTGCATTTACAGTAAGCCGTAATCAGTTTTCGAATTAATCCTGTAAAAAGTTGCAGATATAACAAGGCGAGTCTTGGCTTGAGAGAACGCTAAAATTGGGAAGAACCGAGGCGTTAACTGCAAAAGCGCTTATCCACAATGAAGTTCTTACATAATAATTTGAAGTGTTAATTTAACGATCAAATCACAATCCTTCTGCTAGCAAATCTAGTAAGGAATCACAAACTGAATAAAAATAATAAAAGCATTGCCGCTTTAATGAGGCTCCGTCTGGAGTGAGACAGTTTAGTGACGCGAACAGTCGGTTAATTAAGGACCTAGCGCCGTGTCTCATCCGTGTATTCTGCAGGAGCGTTGGCGTCCTGTTTTTATTGCAAATTATTCCCACACATCTTTTAACGGTGCTTAAAACATAATTATTTTCAGCTATCCGTAAAAAGTTTAATTGATTGAATTCTATTTTATTAGTTGGGAAGCTGAAACTATTCCAGTAATTGCTGTCGCAATCGTTAGCAGTTCGTTCTCTGGCGATGCTCGCTTCGTTTTTCGTTTACTCTTTTACTTCCGTCTGATTCATACGGCAAATATGTTTCTTTTGCTTAGGATGTTGATATTATTGCGCTTTCTGAACTGGGCAGAGCACCAGCAGATTGTTGAAGAGCGAAAATAGTTCACGTTGAGTAACTCAGCATTGAGCACTGCATTTATCTGCATAGATTTCTATTGTTCGTTAATAACGTTAAAGTAGATACCATAAATCAACTTCACGAAGATTGTTCATCGGTATTATTAACTGGGGAAAAATTTACGTGGGTGATATCATCTGCAACTTTCCTAGTTAACTTGTTCATAGTTATCTTCATTTATATCTCAATAATAGAAGCTATTCTTGTATAAGGGGGAGTGAAAACAGATAATTTAAAGTAATTAATTGGTATTGAGAACAAATACATGCTAATTTGTAGACGGGTTAGGGTTCTTCTTATTTCTACTTAGTGATTGACATAATAAGAGTTTTAAAGTACAGAAAAAATAATTTAGCAAAGGAAACTGGAAATATGTAGTAGCTTATTCCAGCAAGTTTACAAAGCTAACGGTGGTAA
Source organism: Limonius californicus (assembly GCA_014611495.1). Lineage (NCBI taxonomy): Eukaryota > Metazoa > Arthropoda > Insecta > Coleoptera > Elateridae > Limonius > Limonius californicus. Next base: position 25,104 of record JABXWE010036128.1, read on the forward strand.
AAAATGACGACTAAACTAAAAAAAACGGTCGCGATTCCTGATTCAAGTCTACCATTCTCATAACAATTTTTCTGTGCTTCCCCAAACAACTGTTTAAGAAACCTCGTTAAACTTCTAAGAAATCCAGAATCATGATAATACAACAGTTTTGAAAGATTGTATATTTGTGGGAAAAATACTGCGCATGGTAATTACAAAAAATGCAATTCAGAAGATTTGAAATTATTTAAATGAATCTAATTTATAAATAAATAAATAAATAAAGCACAGTTAAAAACCTCCATAGAAAAGTAATTAAATTTTATTTATTTTTGGGAAATTACGAATTTAATGAAACACTAAAATTATAAATTAAAGAAATTATTTAGTAGAATTATGAAAGGTAAATAATAAGATCGAATTTAATGTTTCAGTTTATTTAATATTGCGGATATTAAACTGTGGGTCCCGACCCCTCGGTAGGACGCGTAAAGTTTTTGGGGTCGCAGGAAAGTTTGGTAAAGGATATTAAATTCATAAAATATATACAGGGAATTTTTCTTTTTAGTATACATTGCCTATGTATACTGAAAAAAAAACGCGTCAATTTCGCCTATTGTGTAGTCAACCAACTATACGTCACCAGTTGTGAATTATTTGAGTATGAAGGTTGTGTTGATACAGTGTTTATATTAAATAAGTATTTCACGCTGTATGTAGGACGCAAATGATGATACTTATTTGTAAATTACAAAAATCGACAGGATTATTGTTCGTGTAAGGTCCGTGAACATTCTATTTTCTTCGTACAACAAAAATGCATCCGCGCTAAGATAGTGTAGTGGTTATCGTCGCTGCCTTCCAAGCAGTTGATCCGAGTTCGACTCGCGGCCGTCACAGATTTTTTTAATTATAATTTTTGTAAACATATTTAATTTCATTCCTTCGGTTAAAACGTGATTACTTTTAGTTCTTATTTTATGATTTAAATTTTCTAACAATTGTTTGTATGGTTCGAATACAAGGAATAGGTCTTCTGGATATTTTACTGAAAATAAGTCTCTCACAGTTCTTGATCTGTTACCATTCTGATACCACATTAGAATTTGCACTTTTTCGTCTTTACTGTACATGGTTGTATAAAAAACGCAAGAAGACACTAACTAAAGACTAATTCTATTTTTTAACTTAAACTTAACTCCTTGTATTCCAATCATAAACAATTGTTAGAAAATGTAAGTCAGAGGGATGCGTAATAAATTGCCATAAAATAAGAACTAAAAGTAATCACGTTTTAACCGAAGAAATGAAATTAAATATGTTTACAAAAATTATAAATAAAAAAAAAATCTGTGACGGCCGCGAGTCGAACTCGGATCAACTGCTTGGAAGGCAGCGACGATAACCACTACAGTATCTTAGCGCTGATGCATTTTTGTTGTACGAAGAAAATAGAATGTTCACGGACCTTACACGAACAATAGTCCTGTCGATTTTTGTAATTTACAAATAAGTATCATCATTTGCGTCCTATATACAGGGTGAAATACTTATTTAATATAAACACTGTATCAATATAACCTTCATACTCAAATAATTCACAACTGGTGACGTTTGCTCCTGCTTTTTAGTTGTCGGTATAGTTGGTTGCCTACACAATAGGCGAAGTTGACGCGTTTCTTTTAAAAGTATACATAGGCAATGTATACTAAAAAGGAAAATTTCCTGTAATTATATTATTAACAACACATACTTTCAAATTCACGTTCCCACATTTTCTTTTGGAATTTTGTATTACTATTGACATGTTTTTAATATCCAGGCACATATTTTTGTTTGTTTTCAGATACATTTCGTATTTTATATTATCTATTTCTTAAGTTTATACTTATGAAGAAATTTACTGTAAAAGTATGCTAAATTATGTTTAGTTTGGTTCATTTTGAATGTAAGTATAATATGTTCCTCTCCGAAGACAAATTGAGTAACTCATGATTTCAGCACTTAGTAAATTTTGAAGATCGATCTTGGGAAGATCGATCTTGGGAAGATCATGCATATCCACTGTTTTGTGGAGTTGTTCATTTTTGCTTCTCTTATGTGTAAGTTTGCTTGAGTATATGTATGTATATTTGTAATTTCGCCTATTCAATATGCTTATTTTCTACTGTAATGTAAAGGGACTCGCTAAAAATTGCATTTCGTGGAAAAGCGATTAAGTGTAAAAATTTTTAAAACCACTGGTTTAATGTTTGTTGAGAACCGCTGGGATAGCTAGTAGTTTGAGTTCATTAATATATTGTGTGATAGAACACTTGTTTGTTCCTATTGTCACGAAGTTGATAAGTATTTAGTTAATTTTTAACGCTGATAAATATTGCTTGTTTTGGGTTTGTGTTCACTTATTTTCCTAAAAAAGATCGTATATTGGGTATCGTCACAAGCTCAATCTGAGTCGAAAGACTGTAAGGCTTTAGTACTTTTACGTGTTCAATTAATGTACAGAATTATTCGATGTCTATTTGCTAATTGTTAATAGTTATGATTAAGTTTTTTGTATTTTGAAGACTATACTAATTCTTTCATTTTTGTTTCAGGTAAGTGAACGCCCACAATAACCAGCTCTAAGTGAATAAAGGTAAAACTTAACAGCGTCTACTACTAGGTCCTTGCTTCTGACAGCTATGCAAGATGTAATTAAGTGGAAACAACAAAATGAATATTTCTTTATAAACCAAACAATAAGGTTTGTAAAGTTTACTTGCTACAAAGGATTTTTTGGATTTAATTTGTTTCAAAAGAAGCCATTCAAATCGGAGTACAATAAATACCCAGCTAGTTAGCCAAAGATTCATCAAAGGATGTCTCAAGACGAGAATCTGTAGTCACCAAAAAGAGCTATTTTGTTTGATTTAAAATAAAATGTCGCTTAAGAACGCATCTCGTCGGAAATCTGTACAAGATCGGCTCAAGATTTTCTGCATTGAGTGGGTGGCGGGGGCGACTTGGTGCAGGCACTCTTTTGAATGGAAACTGTCCACTATTTTTAGACTGCTAATCACTGGTGTGCGTCATTGCATCTCTCCATTCGGAGGAGGCTGAATAACTGCGGTGAATACATCCGCTTGATGACGTTTAGCTTTGTCTTATGTAAACAGAGCATACAACTACCGTATATGGAATGATTGATGAATATGTATTTACAAGGCGCCAGCACCCATTATAACATTTGTTTATAATTATTTGGCTGGTGGCGTTTATGAACCATGGATAATTTTAATACGATTGTGGATTTTGATGCATGGCATGACACAGGGCCGACTTCAAGGTACTGCAACTTGGAAGGCCGCCAGCGTTGTTGGCTTTTCGTTCAAAAAAATAATAGAAATTGATGTTTCTTTTAATGCTCGTAATTCTTAGTCTGCATAATTGAATTTATGTAGTGCGACATAAGCTTGTCATGCAGTATCTTTCGCGTAAAGTTAATTATCGTGTGACTAGAATTCAAAGATTGGAAGTAACACGGTACTGTAGTTGTAGTTTTTTTTAAGTAGTGGGCTACTAGAAACAAGAAGTAATTTGTAGCGGTAGAGAAATACAAATAAATGCTATAGAGGAAACTAGAGAAGTAACTGTTCGCTACATAAGTTTAGATACTTATTTTCGATATCATGTTTATTTAGAACTTTTAGAGAATTCAATGTAATTTTCAAATACAAATTATTTTCTAACTTGTATTCAGTTTTTGCGAAAAGTAACGGAACGGTAGGTGAAATAGCTATTGCAATAGTAGCCATAGTTTAAGTTGCAACTTTTAAAAATAAGTAGTTTGTAGCGTAGCTTTCCTATAATTTTCACCTAGTAACTTGTACTGTAGCTTTTCCAAAATTGCGAAAGTTATTTATAATGATTGATTTATAATGATGCAGTATCTTTCGCGTAAAGTTAATTATCGTGTGACTAGAATTCAAAGACTGGAAGTAACACGGTACTGTAGTTGTAGTTTTTTTAAAGTAGTGGGCTACTAGAAACAAGAAGTAATTTGTAGCGGTAGAGAAATACAAATAAATGCTATATAGGAAACTAGAGAAGTAACTTTTCGCTACATAAGTTTAGATACTTATTTTCGGTATCATGTTTATTTAGAACTTTTAAAGAGAATTCAATGTAATTTTCAAATACAAATTATTTTCTAACTTGTATTCAGTTTTTGCGAAAAGTAACGGAACGGTAAGTGAAATAGCTATTGCAATAGTAGCCATAGTTTAAGTTGCAACTTTTAAAAATAAGTAGTTTGTAGCGTAGCTTTCCTATAATTTTCACCTAGTAACTTGTAATGTAGCTTTTCCAAAATTGCGAAAGTTATTTATAATGATTGATTTATAATGATGCTGTATCTTTCGCGTAAAGTTAATTATCGTGTGACTAGAATTCAAAGACTGGAAGTAACACGGTACTGTAGTTGTAGTTTTTTTAAAGTAGTGGGCTACTAGAAACAAGAAGTAATTTGTAGCGGTAGAGAAATACAAATAAATGCTATAGAGGAAACTAGAGAAGTAACTTTTCGCTACACAAGTTTACTTATTTTCGGTATCATGTTTATTTAGAACTTTTAAAGAGAATTCAATGTAATTTTCAAATACAAATTATTTTCTAACTTGTATTCAGTTTTTGCAAAAAGTAACGGAACGGTAGGTGAAATAGCTATTGCAATAGTAGCCATAGTTTAGGTTGCAACTTTTAAAAATAAGTAGTTTGTAGCGTAGCTTTCCTATAATTTTCACCTAGTAACTTGTAATGTAGCTTTTCCAAAATTGCGAAAGTTATTTATAATGATTTTCTAATTGCAAAATTCGATAAAATTTTTGTAAAAATAAGCGAAACAGCAGTTGAAGTAGCTATTTTAATAGCAACCATAGTTTTGGGTGCAACATTAAAAAATATTAGTTTCTACCGCATCTTTGCTACAAATTTTACTAAATAACTTGCAAACTAATAAAATTATACATTATGGCGTTTGTATATCGTAGAACTTTGCTTCTTTGCAGTTGAATTAAAACTGTTCTTTTAATTTTAAACAGCTATACAGCAGTTCAGAAGAAGATTAATTAAACAAGTCTTGGCCAAATGACACTGCAACAACACTAAATTATAATTGTGGTGTATAAGGAGTAACAAACTTAATACATTCATCATATTTACGTATTACCCTCTGTGAAGGAGGTAGTAAATTGTCAAACATGCTATAATAATTCTTAAAATTAAAAAAAAATTGTGCAAAGTAGCGAAATGGTAGCTGAAATAGCCATATCAATAGTAACCATAGTTTAGGTTACAGCTTTTAAAATTAAGTAGATTCCAGCGTAGTTTTGCTACAAATTTTACTAAATAGCTAGCCTTCCCAAAATTGCCAAAATTATTAATTATGATTTTAATATACCTACCGCAAAACCGTGCATCGTTCCAATATAATCTAAAAATGGTTCTAATTGTAAATTCATTTTTATGAAAAGTAGCTGGAATAGCTATTTCAATAGTAGCCATATCTTAGGTTGGAACTGTAAAAATTTGTAGCTTTCAGCATAGTATTGCTACGCTTTTTGCTAAATAGTATGTAGTGTAGCCTTTCCAAAACGGCCAATATCATTAATTGTGGTGTTCATATATCGCGGAACCTTGCTTGGTTCCAGTATAATCTAAAAATGGTTATCCAATTCTAAACTTTTATTAAATTTTTTTGGAAAGTATCGAAATAGTAACGGGAATAGCTATTTCGATAGAAACCATAGCTTAGGGTGTGTAGTGTAAGCTTTCCCAAAACGGCCAATATCATTAAATATGGTGTTCATATATCGCGGAACCTTGTTGGTTTCATTATAATCTCAAAATGGTTTTCTTAATATACTTTAATTAGAGATTTTTGGAAAGTAGCGAAACAGTAGTTATAATAGCTATTTCAATAGTAGCCGTTGCTTAGGTTGGAGGTTTTAAAATTATGTATCTTCCAGCGTAGCATTTCTACACTTTTTGCTAAATAGCTTGTAGTGCAGCTTTCCCAAAACGGCCAATGTCATTAATTATGGTGTTCATATATGCGGAACCTTGTTTGGTTCCAGTATAATCTCAAAATGGTTTTCTTAATAAACTTTAATTAAAGATTTTTGGAAAGTAACGAAACAGTAGTTATAATAGCTACTTCAATTGTAGCCATAGTTTAGGTTGGAACTTTTAAAATTAAGTAGCTTCCAGTGTAGCATTTCTACACTTTTTGCTAAATAGTAGTGTAGCTTTCCCAAAACGGCCAATATCATTAATTAAGGTGTTCGTATATCCCAGAACCTTGCTTGGTTCCAGTATAATCTAAAAATTGTTTTCCGATTGTAAACGTTTATAAATTTTTTTTACAAGTAGCAAAATAGTTACTGGAATGGCTATTTAGATAGTAGCCGTAGCTCAGGTTGGAACTTTTAAAATTAAACAGTTTCCAGCTTAGCATTGCTACACGTTTTGCTAAATAGATTGCTGTGGTCAATATCATTTATATGACGTTCGTACATATATCGCAGAACCTTGCTTCGATCCAGCATAACCTAAAAGTGGTTTTCTAATTGTAAACTAATGAACTATTCTTGGTTATATTTTGCTACAGTAATTAGGGTCACTATCATATATTCGCATTAGTTGAGTAACGGTTTATTTCGTTACAGCACGCGTATGTGGAAATTTTATGATGCTCACGTTTTCGTTCTATCTGTTGAGTAAATCTCTTATAATTAGGGAATTCCTGTTTCCGAAGAGTTTGGCAATATTTTTAATTTCAGGAAGTAAATATTATTGTTAAATGCAAAAAATTACAGTAGTTGTCTTAAAGTGAAACATGTTTTCTTAAAAGAGAATTTTCCAAGGGTTTTAATTCGACTGAGGAAGTGGATTGTTTTCAAATTTACGTGTTGTAGTGACGGTTATCATTGATAACTATGGCCTTCATGACCGCGTTAAAAGTGGATTATTCATAGATTTTACCACTCCTCACGTTTTTGCTCAACGCCCACGTGTCGATTGTAATTAAATTAACACGTTTCTAATGTGAAATGTGAATTGCACCGAGTAGACTTATCAACCATATACCATTTTACAGGCAGGCCAGGCCGGGTTACGTTTACTACTTACTACACGTAACGGTGGAGTTTATATTTAGACACAATTACCTATTTAAATCCATTATCCCGTTCCATGGAGACATGAAATTTTAATAAGTTGACACTGACACTCCAGATTAGGCTAATTGTCACGTTAACGTATTTAGGTCGAAAAATATAGAGGCCAAACGTGTGCATTTCATTATTCCGCACAGATTCATGTGCAGTAAATGTGGGCTACACTCCAGCAATTTTATTGACTTGTTCTAGGAATGCGAACTTGTTAAGTGTGGGTGGATTTGCTATTGGATTCTTACGAACTGCGTGGTGCAATTTCACAGATTAATTCTCGCGGAAGCGTTGTCAGTTTAATGCAATTCATGGAAACGAATAATTTTGCCTTAAATGCCACCGCTATAAGTACACGCTAATGAATTTTGCGAAAATGTTCACGTGATTAATTGGCAACAATTATATATAAGAGCAGGCCCAATATTTATCTACTTTTTGCGATATTTATCTGCTATGGCTGGATATTCCCGGGACGATAGTCACTTCCTTCGAGATTTAGATATGAATTTTTAAATTTTCCTGCATAATTTTTACTCACATTTTTTTAATGTTGGAACTTTACAACAGTGATAATAACTCGCAGTTTAAATATAATGAATTTATAAGCCTGTAGTTAACAAAGTCTGCTTGTAATGTGGTTTTCCCATTCCATGTTTGAATGGATGCTTAGAATTTGCTATCATCCGTTTTTGAATAGCTTTAATTTTAATTTAATGGATAAGATATCACTTTTTGACGTCACAATATTAATTTGCAGTTAAGCATGGCAAATCTTCCTGCTAGATGACGATTACATGATAAACTTTATTTATTATGACATCACTAGTTTCACTTACACTAATTAATCCGATAATTTACTTACCCCTGAGTATTCGGATAAAAATAGCATTTTTTAATGAGAGAACTTGTAAATTTTGTATTTACTGTATCGCATCAATTATGTTAATGCATAATGGGAAAATAATAGATACTGAAGTTATTTAACTAATTTAATGAAAACAAAACGTGTGTAATAAGTGCGTACCTACTGCATCTGATTTTATAATATACCCCGTAGAAATTAAAATTGAATATGTAACAACAAGAAAGAAGAGAGAATACTTCAAAACAATTAAAAAGCGTTCAAGTCTGTGTAGTTTAAATTCAAGACAACTTTTGTCGTTGACTTGTTTACTACCAATTGATAAAATATTTGAGGCAATAGAACTCCCTGGTTGTCTTGTAGAGAGTTAGGTCCGGGTTCGTCGACGTTTTGAGTGAATTTCGAAATTTATAGAAAGCGGAAGTAATCGTTAATACGTCCCCAAAGTCGTCGCCAATCCTTGTCTGCATGTGTTAGAACGCCTGCCAATTCTACACAAAGCCACTGTCTGCCAAATATCACGGAAAATTCATTTCTGAGGTCATTATTACCAATTGCCCGCGAGTGATGTGAGATACGCCTTCAAATAACACTAATTCAGTAATATTCGTCAGATATTGGGCGCCCTAGACGTTTATTACTCGCTGCGGCTCGCGACTGACAGATCTATCTGGTTTCTGTGAACTGTGACCCTCAGAGACTGAATTTACCCGTCTGCCTTTTCTTTTTTTTATTAAGAACACTGAGCTGGCTTTTATGAGACAATATTACGGAAGAATAGATGCACTCTTGGTGAAATGTTAGAAACTGTTTATGCATCTGATTCATTCTTGTAAAATTATTTTGCAATGCAATTATAGGTCTAATGAAGTCCTACATGATGTGTTGTACAACCTTTGAAAAGGTACAGTATTTATTATTTGAAAAAAAAAACTAAATCTACAAATATTAAATCCGATGGTAGATTACAATGAATATATACAAACTAGAAAAAACATTTCTTTGGCAATGGGGCCGTTGAGATATGAGAAAATAATAATTGAAAATTTGACCCAAAATTGTTTGAGTACCGCAGGATAATAACAAAAATTTGCGTTCAAAGACATGTTATGCAAAGGAGAGTCAGATAGAAGTGCAAAAAAATTTCTTATCACCTGCCACAAACCAATCTATTAGGTAGGTCAGTAATTTCTATTCAGTCTGTTGTTGTTATCACAAGCCAGACAAGTTTTTACGTGTTTGCCACTTTGAATTTACTTTACAATTAGGTAATAGCCTTCTACAGCTTAAATGCATTTTCTATGTATCATCAGCAGTTCACAAACAAAATTTTATTTTAATTTTTAATTCAAAAAAAAATAAACTTAATAATTTTTGAAAAATGAATAGTACTGTTGAATTCTACTCGAGCCAATCTATTACTGGTTTAAATATTTGTACCTATTTCTGATACACCCTGTGTTTATATATATATAGCTTTATATAAGCCATTTTAGGCCCACAGCTTCTTTTTCCATTCCTTTCTGTTTTTACTCTTAATTTTCCATTCTCTTATGTTCTTTTCTTCCAAATCTGCTTTAACGGCTTCATACCAACGCTTCCTTGGCCTCCCCCTCTTTTTCTTATATTCCGATCTCCTGCAGGCTATGGTTTTGGGTATTCTTCCTTCTTCCATTCTTTGGGTGTGGCCCAGTCACTGCAGTCTTCTCGCCTTTATTATCCTATCTATAGTTAGTTCCTTATAAAGTTTATAGATTACCTTATTTGATCTTCTTTCGTAACCCATTTTTGTTTTCTTCTCCTCCCGTTATTCTTCTTATTATTCTTCTCTCCTACCTTAACAGTCTCTCTTGATTCTTCTTATTTAAGACCCAGGTTTCGCAGACATATAAACCAGTCGGTAACAAGACTGTTTTGTAAAATCGAAACTTCGCCTTTCTAGATAGGTTTTTTTTCTCTTAGCATGCTGTTCAGGGCTCCGGCAGTTTTGTTGGCTTTTATTATTCTATAATCAATTTTTTTTCTTCGTCGCATTTGTTTGTTATTTTAGCACCCAAGTACGTGAATTTCTCTACATCTTCAAATTTCATTTTCCCCAAACTTCTATTTATCTCTAACTTCTTATTTTTTGGAATCTCTGCAATTCTCATTACTTTGCATTTTTTTGGTTTAGTTGTGTTCCCATTTTAGATGCCTCTTCTACCAATCTGCTAGTTGTTTCTTTTAATTCTTTTTCACTTCTTGCTATAATGGCCAGGTCGTCCGCCTAGCCTATTACTTGGTGTCCCTTGTTCAGTATGTCTTCTTTTCTGTTCAGGGTACCATCTCTCATTACTTTTTCCAGTGCTATGTTGAAGGGTTGACAGGGAATCTCCTTGTCTCAGTCCTGTTTCGACCATGAAGTCTTCCGATACTTGGTTTTTTACTCGTACATTGTTTGGTGTCTTATTTAGTCATGCTTACTAATCGCTCTAGCTTCGGGGATACCGCGAACTCTTGCGTACTTCTAATCAGTTGACTTCTTTTCACTGAGTCGTACGCTTTTTTAGTACTACGCTATTTTTACCAACGTAAAGTACTACGCGGGGTCTCTGAAGGACCCCAGGCTTTTTTATATCTACTTCGCTGATTTTAGGTAGTATGGGTGAAATAAGTAAAAACAATATTATTTAGTATGTAATATATATTTAAGGAATACAAAGAAATTAGAAAATAACACGAGTTACAGTATGATGAACAAAAAAATTAAACGTCTTCCTGGAAATGGGTTATGCACTTTATGTTTGAATAGCTGCGTCTATGAATTGCACAGACAAATTGGTTGCATTGATTACATTTGATGTTAACCTTTTTGTCCTGTGATCTAGAACACAGGTGGCATCTTCCCCGTTTTTTTACGTTTATTCGGATGGGCTCTTCGGGTTGTACTGGAGGGCTTACTCCACACGCAACCATTGCTCTGTATACATTGGCATTGTTCTTTACGTCCGGAATTCGCCGTTCCATGTTGGGTGTAGCCAGTTGCTTGCCTAAACATTGCAGGAACATTTTCCTCCTCACTGCGCTTCACTGATAAGAAACTGACGTTTGCACCCACGACGGGGTGCTTTATATACCCCTACCAATGGGTAGCCCCACCCATACAAAAAAGGCTTCGAATGGTCCACACTGTTACAGAACATTCCACAACATTCGAGACTGTTCTGGAATGTTCCACAATGTTCCAGAACATTCCACAACATTCGAGACTGTTCTGGAATGTTCTACAATGTTCCAGAACATTCCACAACATTCGAGACTGTTCTGGAATGTTCCACAATGTTCCAGAACATTCGAGACCGTTCTGGAATGTTCCACAATGATCTGGGATGTTCCGGTATGTTGTGGAATGCTCTCGAATACTGTGGAATGTTCTGGACTGTTCTAGAAATTTACTAATAAATTATAACATAATGTACTACGCGGGGTCTTCTAGGGACCCCAGTCACAAAATAATCATTTTTATAAAAAATATACAAGCAAAAAAATCCAGATATGATTAAAATCGTTTATCAAGGATGGAAAATCAGGTACCAATAAGGAAAATATGCAGAAAAAAATATTTTCTAAAATAACTTGAAAAATGTGAACTTGGGGTCCCTGAAGGACCCCGCGTAATACTTTAAGGGTTAATACCTCCTTCATTGTAAAAATTTGGTCGGTTGTTCCTCTTCCTTTTGTAAAGCCTGCCTGATATTCCTCTAACTGTGGCTCCACTATCGTCTCTATTCTTCTTTTAATTATGTTGGCTATCACTTTGTACGTAACATCTAATACTGATATGCCTCTATATTGCATTTTGTTGGGTTCCATTTTTCAGTATGGTATAATTGTAGCCTTTTCCCAGTTTTTTTGGCATCTGTTTTTCTTGTCATATTTTCTTTTGTTTCTTTGATTCCTTTCCTCCGTATTTAATATTTTAGGCTGTTATTCCATTACTTCCGGACGTTTGTTATTCTTAAGACTCTTTATAATTTCTTCTATTTCCTCCTTTGTTGGGTCATTTACCTGGTTGCCATGTTGTACTCGCCTTTTTGTTTTTTCAGTCTCGTCTTCTATACCTTCATTTAACATCTCGGAGAAATACTCTTTCCATCTTTTCCTAATTTTTTCTTCCTCCCCTAGTAACTTTCCATCTTTGCCTTTGATGTAAGTGGTTTGTTTGTTCTTCCCCTTTCTGTTTTTTACTTCTCTACAAAAGTTTCTAAGTTCCTTCCTTTTGTAGTAATTTTCCGTCTCTGTCACTTTCTGTTCGACTTTTGTCCTTTTCTTTCTTCTGATTAGTTTTTTTGCTTTTGATCTTTGTTCCTTATATGTTTCCTTATCTTCAGTTCTCCGTGTTTGTAGAGCTTTGACACGTAGTTCTTGTCGTTTCTCAATTTCTTTTCTACATTCTCCGTCGAAAAATTTTTCCTTTGCTTGATACTCTTTTACCGGTACTACCTTCTCTGTTGATTTCATAATTACTGTCTCCATAATTTCCCAATCTTTTTCTATACTCTGGGGTATGTCATGTTTCCGTTCCCGGTATCCTTGTGTTATTTTTTCTACGTATTTTTTCTGTATTTCTAATTTTTGTAGTTCCGTGACATTGACCTGTTTATTTTTACTTTCGTACTACTATTACGATGGCGTGATCTATTTCGTTAGTATAGCTTCCATCTGGTGATGTCCATGTTCCCTTACACACCTCTTTCCTTTTAAAACCGGTACTCATTATATTCATTTGTTTCTCCTCAGCGAACTCTATCAGTCTCTTGCCACTGTCGTTGCTGTGTAAATGCTTACTTTCTCCTCCTGTAATTTGTGTGTAAGACGAGTTCTATGAGATTCTAGAGCAAACGTATAGCAAGTTAAGCAGAAACAACATCAAGATGATAATAGGAGATGCAAATGCAGAGATAGGCAGAGAGAGCATCTGCCTATCTCTGCATTTGCATCTCCTATTATCATCTTGATGTTGTTTCTGCTTAACTTGCTATACGTTTCCTCTAGAATCTCATAGAGCTCGTCTTTAGTCTCTTCTGTTTTTTCTTCGGTTGGTGCGTGAATATTCAGTATAGATATGTTGTGCTGCCCTCCTATTTCTATATAGCACATTGTGTTGGTTATAAAACTATCTAACTAACACGGAGATATTATTTTCGATTTCGATCTCGCAACACGTTACTGTAACGCTAAGACGTTGTGATGGCGATGATTTTCATTATTAGGATTTTTAAATTCAGGGAATATTCCGCAAAACAGGCAGGGTAGTGAGATATCCGCAAAATATTTTCTTTTTCTGCTGTATACTAAAAAAAGCAGTATATGAAACTTTAAAACAAGGTCGTATTTAACACTGCCATTTTTCAAAATTATTATGTTAATTAAGATGAATATAGTAAATAATTCAACCATTAGTATGAATGAACTTTGCAATACCACCAAGTATAATCGCCTTCATATATCCATTGTACAATTTTCATTAGTTTTTACTCTAAATATTCAATTTTTGGCTGTCTTATTAAATATACAAATATTACATTTCCTCGCATCAAGGTAATAAATAAAAGCAGATACTAGCATTATGCAAACTTGAAGGTGCCTAAACTTGAATTATCAGCAGATGTAACACTTAATTATATGTACAAACGGAAAGTATGTATGTTTTCGTACCCATTTATTCTAAAACCTACATTTTTTAAATCGTAGATTATATGAAAACCATAAGTGAGTACTTTTCTGTAAATGGGCTGTAGGTAGTCCAGGGTCAGTCTAAATAGGCCTTGTACAGTCTGGATAGTCCCGAGACAGTCTTGGTACCTGTGGGGTAGTCTTGGCAGTATCGAGTGGGTCCTCGACTAGTCTAGAGCTAGCTAGCAAACTAACTCAGCAACCCTCGAGGTAGTTTCGTTAATGGTTAACCGAGAAAGTCCAGGGGTAATTTCAGTAGTCATAAGGTAATCTTTTTTGTGAAGTAGTTTACACACAGTTTCTTTACGTGGTCTACCTTTCCTGGCAAACTCAAAACTTCTGTATGTGGTGAAATCTTACGAAGTTTCAGAATTAGTTGAAATATGTGCAGCATAAATGCAAGGTTATATCGTTAACCACCCATTTGGCGCGGGTAGTGCGTATTTTTGGGATAGGGTAGGGGTAAACTTGAATATGATAAAACTGAATATTCTATCCCGAACAGGCTCTATAAATCTTCAGCTTTTAGTTAACACTTCTTCTTCCTGAGTTCTTTAATGTTTTCTGCAGAGGAAAGTTGATAGAGGACGTCTTTCTTTCAATAATCTAAGTATTGCAGTAGCTTCTCTGCAACCAAGCAGCGATTACTGAAAAAGCAACACCCAATGAAGATGTTCGAATAGTCCATTTGTAGATCAAGATTGTATACAAAATCTCGCAATTATAAAGTAAACGAACTTCACCCATCAGTTGCTATCTGTATATACTTTGTTCTTACAGTTTTTACTTTTAGGTCATGTTTTTCTCTTACTAGAAGGTAAGAACATTTTGAAGATGCTGATGGAGTTGGTTTGGAAGCGTATCATTTTATAAGTGCTTTAGCTTTATCTTTCTGGCCAATAGAACTTCTGTTACCTGTTTTCAAGGTATTGTGGAATTATTTTGATTGCGTCTGTTTGAGAACTCTTCTGACTGTCAGTATAAGAGATTGTCCAAGCATAATAGCTATTCGAAAAATCACAATAGAGTATTTGTGTGTAAAGACAACTATTCCCGGCGGTAAGGTTTTAGCACAAATCTTCATCCAACTTCAAGCTTTTCTGGGGTCACGCACGAGGTCGACACCACTGATCTTCTGTGCTCATTTGCATTCCTAGATGATACTTGTTAAACTTGGGCTTTCACTTACCCTTTCCAATTGTCGCATTTGAAATTGACCATAGAACGGAAACATTTGTTCGCTGATAAATGTCGTGTTTTTTCATGCCGTTTCAATTTTTATCTAACAGTGGCGTGATTTTCCAAATAATGTCCACTTTTATCGACAACACCTCATAAAAATTGCTAGTCTATTTCTCCATTTGATGAATCTGCTTTTAAAATACTTTCAAAAACAGTTGAGCCTCTTTCTCCATACAATAAATTTTGGGGGGTTTCTAGAAACTTAAGAAAGTTGACATCGTTTTTGAAAAATGATTATCAATTATTCAGAGAAATATCCAGGATATTATTATGAAAATTGGCAACTACAGGCGAATGATAATTATCTGTGTGCTATTTTTCAGAAGCTTACTCAACCTTTCGTTATTGTATCCATTTTCCAGAAGAAGGATATGGAAATTTTCATCTATTCTATCAAGTATGATATCCTCCTAGATATCTGAACAATTCCTGTCCATAATAGTTTCTTCAAAACAAAAACGTAACATTCAGTATCACAGCATAATGTTGTAACTTGGTTCTTCATTTCGCATTCAGAGCGAATAATATTTAACCTAAATACCGATGGGCAAGATTCGTTTCGATCATAGTATGGAAACTATCACGCATACCGGTTTGAATGATCATGTATCAAAGCCACAGAAGTAAAATAGTTAAACACGTCATTACTTCCATTTATTATTAATTAAAGCCATTGCATGAAACACAGCTTTTAGAAACTACAAGTATAACTAATGAGAAATTGCAAAGTACAGCACCGTAAGTGACATAAAAATGAAATACTATCCCACACAGCAAAAATTAACTATTTCCTTACTATATCGTAACTGCATTTAGGTAACTTAATAG
>JABXWE010036130.1:0-15099 GCA_014611495.1 Limonius californicus
TTATAAAAGCGCAACACTGTTATTCAACCCCAATTGAGCTACCTTTTCTTTATAATTATCAGCTACTGAGCGATTTTACGAAAATCATGTTCTACGACGTCATATTTATATAGTGATTCTTAGATTTATTTTAAGGTTCTTAAGTTATTCTGAGCAATATTAATTTTAAAAGCTGCATCAAAACATTAAAACGCCTTCACAGCGCCCTATAAAATTAATTTACAAAGGAAAGCTGATACTTTCACAGTTCATAGTCCAGTTTAAATAAGGCTTGACCATCACACTCGGCCGACTAAAGCTAAAATTAACCACTAGTCGAAAATTTATGTTAAGCACGGACTTTTATAAATAATCCATAAACTCCTCGTTAATAAAAGCTATCTTTAACGCCTGATTTAATATTTAATTTCTTCATAATTGCTTGGCAATTGCGGAAAAATAAAAGCCTTATTTGAGTTTGAAAGTTTCGCGTTAAAAACGATTTTATTCCCAGTGTTACGTTTTATTGAGTTTCTGCCATAAATATAATTTTTGCATGCTTACATCGAACGGCACACAAAACCTTTGTAAAGAATTTTGTTAAATAATTCACAGTTGTGGAGCGAGTTTGAAAAGTTTTCTGCCTCCGCTTCAGGTTTTGTTTCAATTCGTTTACAAGTTTTTCCTAATTTAAATCAAAATAATATTAAATTTCACATAATTGATTCTAATCATTTCCTCCGCGGGGAGAAAAAATTAAAAAAGTTTCCCCGGAGTAATTAAAGCATTTATTAGGGAATTAGAATATATTCGAAGAGTACGACGATGCCTTAATAGCCAATTTAAAATCGCAAATTGAATAATATAAGCGGGCGGAAGAAGTAAAAAATGCGCTCATTTTTTAGGCGACTGCAGGAGATTCACCTGCCCCTGGCAATATATAGTGTACGCCCCCTTTAACCTGATATCCTCTGATTTTGCTGATTTTGTGGAAATTTGCGAAGGAAATTAAACGTTAGATTGATGTTTCTCGCCTCTGATTCGTCGACGGAAGTGCGGCCCCATTGGTAAATTTTCTCGGGCTGTAAATTTAAACACGACCCCGAAGGGGGTCGAATAGCAAAATATTAAAACCATGACAACGGCCTCGTTGAATTGGGATTGTTTATTTTGAAAATAGTTTATTTTGTAGGCAGGTACAAGTATAAGCCCTACAGTGATTTAATGTCGCGCTTGTAAATGGAATTGGGATGATTCAAAGCGAAATTTGGATCTCTTGTTTGGGGTATTGTTGTTTATTCTGAACTACCTAGGTTATTCGAGTTGTTTAAATACAATATTGTGACTACAGCCCGGGGCTTTTTCATTTTACAAATTTGCCAAATGAGATGCGCTTCGACTGGCTTTGTTTATAGTGTATACTACATCAAATGGAGAGTAACCTGATTATTTGCCATAGCAACCTTGCGTGTGTGCGTTTCGCCATTAAAACCCACCCAAAGGAAAATTAAAACATATTAGAGATGTTTTCTAATTTGCGAAGTACCTTAACTGAAAGTACCAAGAGAAAAGCTCATATTCTGAATGAAAATTATATTTATATTCCAAGCAAAAAATTAATAAAAATGGTGGAACTGCAAAGACAATTCCAGGTTTCACCAGAAATTAAATAAAATTCTTGATTTTTATTTTATTATTCACAGAAATTTGATTTCTCATTTCTCTGAATTGGCAACTGTAAGACATCCTAACTTATCGGATTATTAAAGACAGGGAAAGTTTAGAAACAACTCCAAAATGCAACGTACCAAGTGAAATCTGTATTAATATGGAACTTGCTTATATTTTGGCTTCAATTTAATATCTTGACTTCAAACTTTCAAGATTTAGACGTTGAAAATATATATTAAAACTTTACCTCAACATCATCACTTTAACTTTTCAAGCTCGAAATTTAGAGTTTGAACTCAGGATTGTTAGTTACAAATTATACTGTTTGGAGGTCTGAATTAGTGGTATTAAAATAAAGTTAGGAGCATAACCTTACATTTAAAACGCAACAACAGGACTCAAGAGTCAAACTCTAAAATTTCAAGTTGATATCTTGAGTTTAAAGTCAACATTCTGACTACATAGTTTATAACTTGAGTGTCAAGACTTTGTGTTTCAAGTAAAATTTTAAATTCTATGGCGAAAGTAAAGAGTTGAGATCTACAATTGTAATTATAATATAGAAAATCACAATATCGAATTAAAGTCAAGACCTGAAGATCGGATTTTGAAGTTGAAAGTCATTAGTTTAAGTTTAAAATCCTGAGTTGGCATTTTATATCTTGAGGTTTATATCCTGGCTTTAAAGATAATATTTTAAATATAAAGCAAAATCTTCAATTCAAATGGCAAAAGGAGAGAGTTAGGATCTGAAGTTAGAAATGAAATTGTCGAGAATAAAAATCGCAAATTCAAAATTCAGAATCAAGCTCTTAAGTTTAAGTCAAGCCCTTGAGTTTAAAGTTACCTTCTAAAGGTAAAAGGCTTATTTAAAATATTGAGACTAAATGACGAAACTTTAGAGAACCGACCTCGAATTAAAGTTCGACTTACTAATATAAAATCAAAACTTAATTTTAATAGCTGTTGTTTTGAGTTTAAAGTTCATATTTTTAATCTTTCAAATGGTCAATGACGAACACCGAAAATTATTGCCGAGGCTTAATTTTGATAGTTAAAATTCAAAGGGAAGCTTTTTGATCTTAACAATTTCGAGTTCAACGTCAACAGCCTGGCTTTAAGTTCAATAAATAGATTTCAAGCTCAAAATTTACACTTTAAACTCAGGATTTCTGGTCAAAAATCTAGCATTCTTAATTATTTTATACAATTTTTTTGTTTAGATGTACACATCAGTGACGTTGAAGCAACTTAAGAGTAAAGTCTTTAATCTAAAACCAAATTTCAGGACTTAAGTCAAACTAGAGTTTTAAGTCGATATCTCGACTTAAAGTCGATACATTCTGACTATGTAGCTTTTATCTCGAGTTTCAAGTTAAGGTCTTAAGTTTTAAGTGCAATCTTTAATACTAATGGTGAAAGCAGAGAGTTGAGATCTAGAGGTGATATTCAAACCGCAAAGAGAAGCAATATCGAATTTAAGTCGATACTTGAAGATTAGGATCAGCATCTGAAACGAAAAGTGAATAGTTTGAGTTTGTAATTTTTAGTTGACATTTTATATTTAAGTTTATAATTTGTATTCTGACTTTAAATCTAAGATTTTGAGTATACTGCAAAATCTTGAATAGCTAAGATTTTTAGAATAAATCGAAACCTTGCATTCGAATGCCAAAGGGCGAAACTTATGATCTGAAGTTGGAAATCAAAATGGCGAAATCGCGTATTGAACATACAGAATCAAGTTCTTGAGTCCAACTCTTTCGTTTGCAGTTACGATCTAAAGTTGAAAGAATTTATCCTAAGTTTAAGTTTAATTAAAGGAAGATTTTCGATTGTATAATTTTGAGTTGATATTTTACATTTTGATTTTGCAGTATATATCCTGATTTTGAGTATCAAGCATAATCTTGAATTCAAATGGCAAAAGGCGACAGTCAGAATTTGAAGTTGAAAATCAGAACACCGCGAACCGAAATGGTGAATTCAAAATTCAGAACCAGGATCTCAAAGTTTAAGTTTAGCTCTTGAATTTGCAGTTACGATCTAAAGTTGAAAGTTTATATTCTAAGTTGATTCAAGTCAAAGAGCGGAAGCCAAGAGAGGCGGTATTTAATTGTGTTTGTCTATGTTTACGTATAGAGACCAAATGATGAAATTGCAGAGAACTACAATTCAACTTACTGATATATAATCGAAATGCAATTTTGAAAGTTGGTATTTTGACTTTAAAGTTGATATTGTGAGACGTTCAAATCGTCAATGAGGAATACAGAATTTCAAAACCCGAAATTAAAAATTTTGGGATGTAAAATTAAAAGGGAAGGCTTTTGAACCTCTAAGTTTTAACTTAAATATCGACATCCTCGCTTTAAGATCAATTAAATCGATTTAAACTCAAGATTTAAACTTTAAAGTGAGGATTGTTAGTTAAAAATATAGCATTTCTAAGATATGCAATTTTTTGTTTATATGTGTGGATTAGTGTGCTAAGTTGAAAGCAAAATGTTTAGTTTAAAATCAAATTTCACTATGCAAGTCAAACTTAAGAGTTTCAGGTCGATGTCTAGAGTTCAAACTTCAAACATTCTGACTATATAGTTTTTAATTCGAGTTTTAAGTTAATACCTTGGGTTTCAAGTAAAATGTTTAGTACTGATGGCGAAAGCAGGGAATCGAGATCTAGACTTAAAATTCAAAATGTAGAGAACGTAAATATCGAATTTATAATCGAGACCTGAAGATCAGAATTTGAAGTTGAAAGTCGATAGTTTGAGTTTATAATCTTGAGTTGACAAGTCAAATGGCTAAAGACGAGAGTTGAGATTTCAAGTTGGAAATCGCAAATTTAGAATTTAGAATCAATATCGTAAATTTTAAGCTTTTAAGTTTGTAGTTAGATTTAAAGTTGAAAGTTTTTACCCTAAGTTTAGAGTTTGATGAAAATCAGAGAGCAGAAGACAAGAGTGGAAATACTCAATTGCACTTGTCAACTTTAAAGTTTAAAAATTGCAGAGAACCGGCCTCCGGGTATTAAAACCAACTTACTAATATAAAATGGAAGTCTTATTTTTAGAATTGATATTTTGAGTTTAAAGTTAATGTTTTTAGCCGTTTGAATGGTCAGTGATGAATATGGTAAATCAAAACACACAATTTTGAAATGTAAAGCTTTGAGATTAATGTCGACATCCTGAGTTCAAATAGGCCAATCTTAGAATATAAAATTGAAAATACAATTCTGTTATTAAATCTAATATCGACAGCCGTAAATTGGGTCTTACAACGAGATATCTAATTAAAAGTTAATAGTTTGAATGTGAAGCTAAAATCTTGAATTTATAGTTAAAGCCGTGTTCTTAAACTCGAAATATTAAATTTAATTTTGAAATATGGAATTTAAATACAGAAATGACAATTCGGCATCTAAATTTCAGGTATCAAGTTTGCACCAGAAATTCTAAATATTAAGCTTATGTTTAAGATCGTTTGTCCAAAGTTTCTTTGAGTATTATTCGAAATCCTGAACCCCGAGTTAATAATTAAATTCTGAAGTTTGAAATTGGCATCTAACTCAAATTTTAATTTCAATATAGAGAATCTAGATTTAGGGTTTTTAATGACGATTTCAGAGAAATATCTTGAATTTAAAGAATAACGTGTTAAGTTTACAATTTATATATTTAGGTAAGTTTTGAGATTTTTCGTTAACGTTCAAAACTGAGTTTGAGTTATCAAATTTTAAGTGGAGTCACAAATCTGGAATTCATTCCGGATATCTGTTCCACCGCCAATGATTACACTTAGAGTTAAATTAAGTTTAGAATCAAGATTTCAAGTTCTAGATCGAATTGGAATTTCTATTTTAGATATTATTATTAATTCAAAGTAGTGAAATATTGTAGTTGTACTTGTGGGTTTGCAGTCGCAATTTAGCTTGAAGTCGAAATTTAGAGTTCAAATATGAAAACTCCATAAGAATTGAAATTGAATTTTAGACATAGAATTGTGTATAGAGTGGGAAAATTTAGGATTTATTCAATATTCCCAGTTCACAGTTAATCATTTTAATTTAATACATAATTTTGAGTTTGAAGTTGAAATCTTGAGTTTAAGTAGTTCAAATGAAGCTGCTTTAGAGTTGAGAATTCACAGTTAAATTTAAGACATGAAAATTCAATCACGAAATAAATTTTTTTATTTGAAGGCACATAATTGAAATGTAGAAGTTATTTCCAGATTTTCAGTGGAGATCTATAATGTAAATTTATAAGATATTTTTAATTTGAAAGCAAAATATAAACTTAAGATTTTGAGTGCAAACAGAGACATCGAAGCCTGAAAACTTGAACAATCAACTTTACAATTTAGACTTCAAGTATGAATAAATAAAATGGCGATTTTACAACTCTGTAACAATGCTTGTTATTTGTAAATTTATCAGATAGAGGAAAAGTTAGTTATTGTGAAACTGAATTCTCGAAGGACGCTTTTAGTTAGTAAATATTTGCCACCAAATTGTTTGAAGGATTTTTTCAATTATTAGAATGAATTACTTACCCGTAAAGAAGTTGTCAAATAAGTTTGTTAATTATTTTGTGAAATGTCTCTCGAGGTTCAGGAAATTTGATTATTGGGTTTGGAACAGTTCTGAACGTGTACGTGTGCGAGTTTGTGCTTTAAGACATACCGAAAAGGAAAACACACATAAAAATTTAACGAAGTCCCCGAAAAACGTCATATTTCAATTTACAAATTGCCGCCGGTGAAAAATGCTAAGACGGAAATGTGTGTGCATTTCGCCCCGCGCACCGCCGGAAATTTAAAGCCAAAATCTGATTAGGAAAAATTTCAATGTTTGTCGCCGGATATTGTACGTTAACTTCGTAACCGGGGCTGCCGCTCTTTGCTGTAAATAGTTTTCCTCTGTGCAGCATCCGCAGGGGAGCCATTTTCATTACTAGAAACTCCGGATTACCATCTACAAGATGTCTAATGTTTTTTCCGTGTTATTAATTAAAAAGCGAAAACTTTCCGGCTCAGAGGACCAAATTAATCGATGTGTTGTTTGCGACTTGTTCTACAAGCAAGTTTGGCTTTTATTCCCTGCCCGGAGTGCCGGAGTCCTGCAGCAACTGCATGCGTTAAAGTACGGGTCAACTCCGGCCGGGTTTAGAGCTCATGTTACATTCATGAAGTGAGTGAATGCATGACATAACCTCGCTCCTCCTCTTCATAATATTACCTACAACCCCTGCGAACGCATTAACGGCGTCCTCACGAATACGATCGCGGTATTATTACTTGCGCTAAAATGAACAAAGATAATTATGGAATACATGATGTCGACGCATCAAATTTACACAAGATATAGTGTTACATCTCTGAGATTCGAGATTTTTCCCATGATCGTGTATGCTGATGGATTGTGACATGTTATATAAGCGGAAGGGAACGAAGCAAAATTTTATGAGAATTCTTTGCTACTCAATTTGAAATTTGTATAATATATTTAGTTCATAGTAAATGGGAAATTTTAGAATGTACTTGAATTATGTGTTAATTGTTCGAACAAACTTTCCAATGAAAATTATTTAAACAATTGTTCTATATTTATCCATATTATTGTGTCATATTTTCTAATTTTGCTAAGATCTCTCATTTGGCTTCAAACATTTTATCGGCCAAGCAAATCTCTACAAAACCTCAACCAAATTTCGTTTTAGGTAAAATATTTGTACGCAGTTGTATTTTCATTCTAGTAAAAAAATCTTAATAGTTCAAGAACTTCCACAAACATTTAAACATAAACGAAATTGTATGTAAAGATATACGATCCAATGAGAAAAATTGAAATGGAAATGATGGAGTGGAAAAGAGTGGGTAACATGCGACAAGATAAGTGTTAAACAAGGATGCGTGTATTTGAAAATATAATTTTAGAATGGTTTCGTTTCTTAGATTTCGAGTTTGAAAGTTTTTATTCTAAACAACATTTAAGTAAAGCATGCCGCAGAAACGTCACTGTATCGGGTGTGGACTGGTTAGGGATTTCCTCTGTATATTATTTGAAGTACTGAGGGAAATAAGCAACCACATAAAATTAATTTCACAAGTATAATATTATAAAATTAAATTTCTTTGAACATAATTAATTAAAAGTATCTATTCAATTATGTGTAATGGGAAATCCTCAATCAAGAGGATGTTTTATTGAATGTACAAATTAGGGGATTTCCTATATATTTTTGAAGTAGAGAAGCCAAGTGGAATTAATCTAGTAAACGGGGTAGATTACGAGATTCCCATGAGTGTAGAATTAATTTCGAATTATTATTAAATTAATTAATTAAGTAAAGGGGTAAATTTGTGTGAGTACAATGTAGATAGATTAGGAGATCATTAAATATTCTTTAAACTAAAGGACATTCTATTTTGGCCATTGTAAATAAGTTAGGGGCTTCCGTTCGTATCAATTTCAAGTACAGCGTCAAATCAACGACCTACCAATAATTATTTTATTGAATGTGTATAGGTTAGAGGATCCTCCGAAATTTCAATACAGATATCTCATGTGACATTTAAGGGGCTTCTTCTTTATATTATCTGATGTACGGAATGAAACCAGCGCCGCAAACAACTATTTTATAGAGAGTTATTAGAAAATAAGTATCTCTGCAGAATAGATACTTCAAATATGCATTCATTCAGTCACGATGATATTTTATTAAATATACACCGATTAGGTGATTCCCCTGTATATTCTGGGAAATACACAGTTATATCAACTTTGAGGTAAGGGATTATTCAAGTGAATGTAGGTTGATTACGACATTATCCTAAGTATCAAATTAAATTCAAATATATATTGAATTATTTAATTAAGTAAAAGAGTTGTGAACAAATTAAAATCGCCCCCTGTATATTATGTGAAGGACGGAGTGAAATCAGTGGCCTTCAAATTTATTTTATTGAGTTGTATTAGAAAATTAATGCTCTTTACATGTTAGATAGGTAAAATATATATCCAGTCAGTTACAATGATGATTTATTAAGTGTACGCGGATTAGGGGATTCTTCTGTTACTCTCGGATATACAGAGTTATATCCACTTTGAAGAGGAATTGCTTAAGTGAATGTGGGTCGATTGTGGGAGTTCCCTAAGTTCATATTATGTTGAAATTTATATAGAATAAATTAATTAAATATAGGAGAAAACTGCTACAAGTACGGCATGGAATGATTAGAAGATCCCCGGTAATTTAATTTTGTCGATTTCTCGACAAGTTAGGGTCTTCGCCTGTATAATATCTGAACTACGGAGTTAAATCAGATCCACAAACAGTTATTAGAAAATTATTTTCACAATAGATAATAATTAAAATATACAGCCATTCAGTTACGATGGTTTTATTAAACACGTGTACACGGATTAGGGGATTCCGATGTACATTCTCAGAAATATAGAGTTAGATCAGCTTTCAAGTGGAATAATTCAATGTAGTTCTGTTAGTAAACGTAGGGCGATTAAGGGATTCCGCTAAGTGTAAAATTAAATTGAAATTTATATTGAATTAATTAATTAAATAAGGAAGCAAACTGTTGCAAGTACTTTGTGGATAGATTACAAGATCCCCGGGAAAGTTAATTGTGTGAAGTTGTGGACAAGTTAGAGTCTGTATATTATTGGAAGTATGGGGTGAAATCAGCACAGTAAACTCTTATTATACTAAGTGATATTAAAAAATAAGGAGTTATATATATTAGATAAGAAAAATATGTATCCATTCAGTCACCATATTTTATTAATTATCCGTGAATTAGGGGATTCCCCTGTATACCCTCGGAAATACAGTAATATCAGCTTTGAAGAGGAATTAATCAAATGATTGTGGGTCGATTACGAAATTGCCCCAAGTGTCAAATTAAATTCTAATTTATATTGAATTAATTGATTAAATAAAGAAACAACTGGTGTAAATACGTTGTGGATGGATTAAAAGATCCCTGGTAAAGGTCATATGGTTGCGTTGTGGATAAGTTAAGATGTTCCTCTGTATATTAGCTAATATAGGGAGTGAAATTAGCACCACAATCAATTATTTTATTGACTGTTTTCAGAAAATTAGTATCTTTACACATTAGGTAATTTATATATATATTGCTGTGAGAGGGGTGTGTGTTGTATTAAATAAATTTTAAAATAGTGTTATTTAATGTGTACGTTGACGTGACATGTGCCCCATGTTGTGGAAGCCAAACATAGATGCTGTGTGACACCTTGGTAAATATGATTGTAAATAAAATTTGTAAATTTGTTAATAAAGAGCTGAATGCTAAATATGAAAATGTAATCACCTACACACAACAAATATTTAAATTGAGACTCTAATAAATATAACTGCATGAATTTTGAAATGAAATGATAATTAAATTGTTAATATAAATCTCAGGGTAAATGAAATAAAGGTTGCAATACTCTGGGTTTGTAAGTTCAGGCTCATATTACAGGGAATTAAAGAATAACAACGAATTAAATTATTAATGAAATTTAAATTAAGAAAAGTAACAGAATAACTTAAATTTGGAATAAACATACACACCTTTGCAATTATCTTTCGAAAATTACGCATATAGGTCCAAGAACACAAATACAATAAAATAATCTAGTTATTAAATGAATCTGAAACACGTTTTTTATACTAAAAATTAGACTAACCTTGAAATGGTTCTTTTCTTATACAAGACAAAACTCCCGCGGCGCCGGTCTGTCTTAAAATTATCCAGTATGCATGGCATCGATCTACGTTGTTGTTTCCAGTCAATGTTCCAAGACTGCGCTTAAAAT
Source organism: Limonius californicus (assembly GCA_014611495.1). Classification (NCBI taxonomy): domain Eukaryota; kingdom Metazoa; phylum Arthropoda; class Insecta; order Coleoptera; family Elateridae; genus Limonius; species Limonius californicus. The sequence continues at coordinate 10,499 of JABXWE010036130.1, forward strand.
TCTTACTTTCAGTGTAGTACGGCCTCCAAATCCCATATAGGAATTCTCCAATTGTTGCAGGATACAGGTAAGTGATAGCTTTTACCTTTGATAGTTAATTTTGTAGCAATCGTAATTCCAAATATAATGTTCATACACTTTCTAGGTTATGCGAAGATTTCAACAAGATTGCCTGACTTATTATTCCAGGATTTGCAGTTCATAATCAAAGGATTATCAGATAGACGATGCACTTTATAGTTTAATTCATGTGAATACAACACTTGATGGAACCCAATCAATTTGGTAAGTATAAACTTTGTTTCACTTATAAATGTCGTTGTAATTATACGAAGCACAGGTAAATAATACACTTGAACTCTATTAAGCATTTATTATCTTATGCAAACTGTAGATAAACGATGACAATGTAAAACACACACAGGTTACAACACAGAAATTCAATTACGAAGTTAAACAATACGACGATGACTTATAAAATTAGCAAATGGCAAGTAACAGGTTCAATTAGCAATCAAAATTATCAAGTTAAGAAGTGATAGTAGCAAGTGAATATTAATAAGTGAAGCTCATTTTACAAAATTCCCTTTATATAGGCTCGCAACAAAAAACGCACGTTTCCATGGAAACAATACAAAACTTTGCATCTCAAAACAAAATACTAACAATCAAACTTGTTACCACAGAATTTCAGCCAATAGGAAGCGAGTATCAAAAAGGACCAAATTTACAAGAAATTCAATTAATTCAAATAACTTTCTTATACACCATGTTATGAAAAAACTAAAATTAGATTTGAAATCTGCATAAAAAATGGAAAATTTCAGCACCTCACACGATGCATAAAGAAAATAAACCTAACCTATCTAAATTAAACAAAGCTTATTAATTAATGACAAAAACACAGATTAACAATAAACAAACACACAAATATACAAACTTAATCTACACACACCCTAGCATCATATAAAATTCATTTTAATCAAGCACACACACACAAATAACAGGAATTTAAGCAATTTCGAAAATTTCAAGGTCATAGACCAAACAAATCTAAATAAATAAATAAATACAAAGTTGTTTCGCACAAAATAAACACTAAAAGATGCCCTGACTCATACTACAACTGTTTTACACATAAAATTTCCCTTAGGAAACTATAAAAATCCAAAATTTACATTAGCATCATCAAAAATGTAGAAAATTTGCTGAAGGCCAAAATATTTAAACAAATACAGTAATGTTGTTAACGAAAACATGACAAAAGGCAACTACATCACCAATAGTAACATAACACATCAACAAATACTAGTTCTAAACATTAAAAATCCAAATTTCTAGCAAATTCATAAATCGTCGATGACATTTCAAGTATTTTATAAATAAATAAACAAATACATCTTTAAAGCTAGAGGTAAAACGTCGTAAGGCTGCCTCTTATGCCAATACACATTTATACAACATAAAACAATGCACATAAGCACATACATGTGTTAAAAGTAACAAACTTAACCTGATCTGTCAAATCGTAACAACAAATCCTAACGTTCTTTGTAATTACAGCATAAATTCAAGAAAAAATCATTGCAAGGCTTCAACAAAACATCTAGAAAGAAAAACCAAGGCAAAAATCCCGGAGGATACACGAAAAAACCTGCAATTCCACTTTATTACATCCCGAAGGATCATCCGAAAGAAAACGAATAGCCTCGTTTCAAATTTGTGTGTGTGTGTGACCCATTATCATAAGGATAAGCTACATATGGCTTCTATGCATGATAATTAATAAGAATTTAGCTATTTTGAAGGGTGTAACAAAGCAATATATATATATATATATATAAAAATCCATTCAGTCACGATGATATTTTATTAATTATACACGAATTAGGGGATTCTCCTGTATGCTGTCAGAAATACAGAGTTGTATCAGCTTTGAACAGGAATTAATTAAGTGAATGTGTGTCGATTACGGAATTGCCGTAACTGTCAAATTAAATTCTAGTTTATATTAAAGTAAATAATGAAATAAAGAAACAAACTGCTACAAGTATGGCGTGAAGAGGTTACAAGATCACCGGGAAAGGTAATTTTGTCGAATAGTGTACAAGTTAGGGTTTTCCTCTGTATATTATTTGAAGTACGGAGTGAAATCAGCGTCATAAACTATTATTATACTACGTGCTATTAAAAAATAAGATCCCTTAGATGCTTCATTAAGTGAAATATATATCCATTCAGTTACGATGATATTTTATTAATTATACACGGATTAGGGGATTATCTTGTATACTCTCGGAAATACAGAGTTATATCAGCTTTGAACAGGAATTAATCAAGTGAATGTGTGTGGATTACGGAATTACCCTAGGTGTTAAGTTTAATTTTAATTTACATTGAATTAATTTTTTAAATAAAGAAGCAAACTGCTGCAAGTACGGCGCGGAGAGATTACAAAATCACCGGGAAAGGTGATTTTGTCGAATAGTGGACAAGTTAGGGTTTTCCCCTGTATATTATTTGAAGTACGGAGTGAAATCAGCGCCATAAGCTATTATTATACTAGGTGCTATTAAAAAATAAGATTCTTTAGATGTTACATTAAGTGAAATATACATACATTCAGTCACGATGATATTTTATTAATTATACACGGATTAGGGGATTCTCCTGTATGCTCTCGGAAACACAGAGTTATATCAGCTTTGAACAGGAATTAATTAAGTGAATGTGTGTCGATTATGGAAGTACCTTAACTGTCAAATTAAATTCTAGTTTATATTGAATTAAATAATTAAATAAATAAGCAAGCTGCTGCAGGTACAGCGTGGAGAGATTACAAGATCACCGAGTAAGGTGATTTTGTCGCGTTGTGGACAAGTTAGGGTCTTCCTCTACATATATCTTGAAGTGCTGCGAAATGTTTCTAATAAATATTAGATAGGTTAGTCGTTTCATTAAATATTTATTAAGTACAAAATAAAAGTAGCAACCAAGAATTTTTTTATTTAAGTAATGCCTTATTAGGAAATTCTTTCGAATATTATAAGAACAGGGTAAACTGGCTAACCGAGGACTTTTTCTCTCTCTCTTCTCTCTCCTTCCTGTAAAAACTTCGATGAATATTGAGTTATCGAACTGACAATTTCGGAAATGAACACACCCACGCTCATACATTTTATGGAGTCTTAAAGGCTGAGGACGAATATTTCTGCTGAGTTCTTAAATTCAACCACACTTTTTAATAAATTAAGACGGTGGTCGTTTCATACATCAAACTGTCTGCATATTCACAAAAGAATACAGTGTGTTCCAAGTTCAAAGCTGCGTTGGAAACACAGATATATGTAGTTAAATAAGAACAATTTAATTTTCCAAGTGAATCTAACAAACGCAGGTATTGTTTAAATATCATATGACTAGAAACGGTGCAGAGTTAATACAATACTAAATTGCAAAAACGCAAAATAATAAAAAATAATAATTCCCTGAATTAAAATCAGAAACATAATTTTTCGCATAGGAAACATACTTTTTTCTCATCGTTTTTAATATTAGATATTATGAAAAATATATATATATATATATTATTGCCTACATATAGCAGCGATATATTCAAGACAAAATTCAACGCAAAATTTTGTGTAAATGAAATAGAAGAAGCAGAAGAAGAATTGTACAGTAGTCACCCTAGCAGATTCCCTACTGATAATTCTAGCAAAATAGTAATAAAGCATGTCTGTAAATAATAAATACAGTTTATTTTTAAACTCAGTACAAATTTTATATGAGACTTTTATACTTGCAACTCGCAAATTAGAAACTGTATATATATATTGGTTTCTAGCCAATTCTGTGTAGACAAGAATATAATATTAGGAAAACATTAAGAAGAGAATGATTATACGCAGTAATTGGACTCAAAAACTTAAGAACTGGCAAGGATAAGGATATAAATATCAAAATGCAGAAACTAGTAGACCTACGCGTGGAAGAAATACAGAAGCTGAAAATGGAAGTGAATATCAATAAAAATATAATCGTGAGAACGAATGGAAAGGAAAAGAACAAAATAGAGAAATCAAATGCAAAGGGATTAGTTTGGAAAGAGTTAGTACGTATGAATATTTGGGAAGCATATAATTACCGAAGATGGAAAAATAAAAGCAGAATTAACGAACAGCGCAAGAAAGAGAAACAATATTTACTACGTACGTAATGGGTTAAAAAGGACACAGAAACTTAAGAAAAATACTAACAAGGAATAGGAAAGAATAAATAGAGAAGGTTAAAGAGGACACGGAAATGGAAGGAAAATATTAACAAGGAATACGAAATAATGGAAGAAATGGGCTAAAGAGGACACAGAAATGAAAAGAAAATATTAACAAGGAATACGAAACAATGGAAGAAATGGGCTAAAGAGGATACAGAAATGAAAGGAAAATACTAACAAGGAATAGGAAAGAATGGAAGAAATCGGTTAAAGGGGACACAGAAATGAAATGAAAATACTAAGAAGGAATAGGAAAAAATGGAAGAAATGAGTTAAAGAGGACACAGAAATTAAGGGAAAATCCTAGCAAGGAATAGAAAAGAAT
>JABXWE010036131.1:0-16586 GCA_014611495.1 Limonius californicus
CTTTGGGTTTCTTTCGTTACTGAAAGTAGTGGCTTCCTTTGAAGTGCCCAGGTACCAAATTTCATTAAAATTGGTTCACACGTTTCTGAACAGCATACAAAAAAGTGACTTTTTAAGTAAATTTGAACTCCTCTCGCGTGCAAACGGTACATTTTGGTATATGACAAAGTTGGGTCCAATCGACTTCTTTTGACCTCTAGAATACGTGGTAGCTCTATGTCCCAGGCGTTTTGGGACACCCTGTATAGTTATATTATTATAATCACTTGTTTATTACGTAACACAAAAGTTCTGTAGAGACACATAGCATGGGATAGACGCTACTATGCAAATGCTGAATAGTCCTGAATGTCTATGACGTGCATTGACTCTACATTATATCCCAATTATACATCAATAGTGTGTTTCTGATTTGATTGAAAAGAAATTCGATTTTTCTTTCCATAGTCCGCGATACACAAAATGCTTTTATCCAACATCACGTTCTAGAAGAATCAACCTGTATTCCTTCACTTTTATAATCCTGGATTTCAAGCCGTATAACATAACTGAATCTATAAGTAGTAAATTGTTATTTATGCGGTCAGTGATCATGACCTTAATCTTACCGTAATTGATATCCAAACTAGAGAGGTGGCTTTCTGTTTTCTTTATTAGTTCTTTGGGATCTTTAGCTAATTTAGCGGCCAAGGTGATATGTATCCTTTTTAATTTAACCGCCGTGCAGTGCAGGTTTATCTTCTAATTCAACTACCAGATCACTTGTACACTTACTTATTTCATAAGACGTGGCCTTTATATCATTATTTAGTTTAATAACATACTGATTGAGGTTGGTGATTACATTGGCAGGTTTAGCTCTCCTACTGCTGACCTAAATAATTGTTTAGTATTCATCCCTGCCCACTGATTTATATTTCTTAGCCAGGAAGTTTCTTATAACGTCCAAGATGGTTTAAATTATATATAAAGAAAGCTTTCCCGTGCGAAAATTTGAGACTGCTGTTTCCGAAATAATATCCGTTGATATAGACTGACTCCGTCCTTCCCATAATAAATCGTATTAATCGTTCTGTTACTACTGAAACTGAAAGAACGGCGTCAATTCGTGTAAAGCAACAGTAAATATTTCAAAATAGCAAATATTAATTTCGTTTGCCGCAACTTGAATGTAAATTAAAAATTTATGAAAATCTATATCTGCTTTATGTCATTTGATGCACATTGTAATTCGTAAAATTTCGGTTGTAATTATTAATAAGTAAGAAAGTACTTGTGGTCCGGATCTCGGTCTCACCCAGTGAAGTTCGGGGATTCACATGAAAAAAATGATGAATTATACATAGGTGATTTCCAGTTAGGTTAATGATAAAATTCGGGCGTTCTCGAAACTGCGCCGTTCACGTAATCGAGATCGAAATCGAGATCTATTACGTTTTCCTTCTCGTTTCAGGCGCATACTTGCTTCGATCATTACGGTCTTATGTTCTGTTATGCATATTCCCAACGGGTTACGTAGATTTCTTTTGTGGTTTATTTTAATATGTTGCTAGAGGGCTTTCCTTTGGGCGTAAGGGTTGTTGGTGAAGGCTTGTGATATCTTGTTCCGAATTCTTGATTATTTCTTGTAAAACATATTTTACTGGCGGATATCATTTGGATTACTTTGAGTTTTAGCTGAAACTCAGGGAGTCTGTGATTGCTCTCACTTTTTGTGTCGAGATATGCTTAACATATTGACGTTTTCCAACGAGATTGTAGGAGCACATGATTGGATTAATCAGCTGGAGTAAGAAGCTCATTGAATATCGAAACATTTGTCGCTGTGTATTTCGTAGCAATAAGCAGGGTAACTTACTACATATAAAAATTATTATATCATATTTGTGAATATCTATAATGATTTTAAAATCTCCTGCTTGATTTTGAAAGGAGGAATATCAAAATCCATATGTCGTTATCTCCCAAACATTTTTTAGGATATCGCTATATCTATACTAAATCGCTATTACATAATAGAATAGTTCAGCAGAAATTTTATTTCACGAAGAAAAGCTGAATATGTACCAAAAATTCAAAAACTATGAAAGGTAAATTAAAACATCACCTCCAATATAATTATTATATTTAAAGTTTGACTAATTTTAACATTTCTAAACATGATGTTTGATATTTTCTGTCGCAAGTTCTCTACTGAATTCAGTTCTGGAAATTAAGCTGGTCATTTTGTCTATTCTGTTCGATGTCATACACTATTCAAGCAGTTCTTCTTTTTCGCAAGGAGCATCATCGTCCTAGAAGATAAAGCTTTCTTCATCAAACAGAGCATTCCCCTTCGATAATATCTGACTCTGCTGTATTAACCACCATTTAGAGGATTTATGAAATATAATGGTTTGTATTGATTTTCTCAGAATAGTATTTAGTAATTACATCTAAATATTCTTATATTGTATCGCTCTCGTAGTAATGAATGCTAACTTTGGGATTATACCATTGATTATATGTTGTATTAATTGAAGTTTTGCCTTTCATTGGGTCTATACCATGCTTTCTCTGGTGTATATTGTATGTTTTTTTTTAAAGGAGCTTTGGATATTGGATATTAAAATATTACTTACAGCTTTTGTAGAAATATAATTTTTTACATACACCCAATTTTTTAAAAATTCTACAGTTATTATTGTCATAAACTTACTTCTTCTTTCTTCGGAGAAGTTTCTCCGTGATGCTTCATACATAATTGTGGTTTATATTAGCTGCTTCTTTGTGCCATAGTAATTATTCATTTCTTGACGCATCTTTGATCAATGAAGATTCAGATTGATTTTTTACCAACGGAATATCTTGAATCCGCATTATATTTTCATCACCTCTAACTATATACTAACTAACTATTTACAAATAATGGGATTCATACATTATTTTTTATTAATTATTAAGAAGAACTATCTTATTTATACAGGCTGTTTCAGTTTTCTATAGAAGGACTTTAACACTAAGCAGACGCAGCCCGGGAATATAGGCGAAGATTTCTGAATAGACGTCCTTCCCTATTTGTAAGAGTTTATCGCCAAATAATTGATCAAGGGTTAAGTAATGTACATAGGGATCGAAATAATAACAACGTTCGACCACAGAGAACCTTTACCACGACGAATTTTGCGTGAGTTCAACAGAGACCCTACAATAAGTGTTACAAGAGTTTCCGTTCGTTTAGGAATTTCAACTACCCGTATTTACGGAGTCGTAAAACGGGGCCCTTATCATTTGCAATTATTCAAGGATTACAACCAGGGGATGAAGATCAACGAGTTACTTTTTGTCGGTGGATTCTTAATTCAACTGCTATTAATAGAGATTTTTAAATAACGTGTTGTGGGCCGATGTGTCGTGCTTCACTCGACGTGGATGTGCATGTTTGGCCGCATGAAAATCCGCATGCAGTTCGACCAAGAAATTATCAGTACGAATTCAGTGTCAACGTCGTTTTGGCCCTTACTTTTGCCACCACGGATGACTGCTGCGACCTGCTTCGAATTTTCGGAAGCCGAACATGTGAATATGTGGGAAGATATTCCTTTAAATTTAAGAAGAAGGGCTTGGTTCCAGCTTGATAGTTGTCCAGCTCAGTATGGGAGAATCGTAAGAAACTGGCTGTACAACCATTATACAGAAAGATGGATCGGTCGTGGTGGGCCAGTCATTTGGCCTTCACAATCCCCAGACCTAAATCCCTTAGATTTTTAGTGTGGGGATATTTAAAAGAAGAAGGACATGCAACACCGGTTCAAACAAGGGTTGAACTTATTAATAGGGTTAGGGATGCCTGTAATAAAATAACAGCATTCTTAAATAACTTTACACGTACAAGTATTCGCCGGTGTGAATTACGCATTGAACCAAATGGTACACATTTTGAAAAGTTCCTCTAAATTTATTTTTTTGTTACTGATAGTTGTCTGTTTTGTTGTTAGTATTAACCAGTTTCGCATTACTGCGGGGTCCCTTAGACACTAAACAATCATGCAACGTGCACCCTAAACTTAACTAACCGAAATGCGGTCGTCCCAGTCAGGATTCGATACCTCGACTGATCGGACCGAATTTCGCGTGAGCTCAAGTGGCAGTGCGTATCCACACTATTCCACCGAGGCCCCTTTGTTGATAGTATTAGATTTATTTATTTAGTTAGCCCGTTGAAAATAATTTGTTTTGGAACACACTGTACAATCTTAAAAACTGTGATCCTGTTAAAAGAGATAACGCTAACTTCAGCATCTGTTAAATTATTACAACAATAAATTGTTATAATTATTTAGCAGATGCTAAATTTCAAAGTATTATGATAAATCCTATGAAAAATTAGGTTGCATCAAACAATAAGAAGCCAAATATCTGGAAAATGCCAAACTTTAGCAGATTTTGATAAGGGTACCTTTCTTGTTTAGAAAAGTAGAGGAAATAGGATTTTCTATTAAAATAGCCATAAGTACATTGAGAAAAAAGTTATGGTCATTTTAATTCGTAAAGAGTACAATACAGAGCGGCTACAGTAAAACGGTGTCCATAATAGGCTTTCGCATACACAAAACCGCCGTATACCAACTTTTAATGCAATACGTTAAAAAATGTTAGCGATATTTAAAAAAAATTCAATTTTAAAATTTAATTTGAACAACCTGTATCTCGAAAACGAAGTGTTTGCGGACCTACGTTCATATAAACCTTTTGTATTAATTTTAAAAGTTTTATCGAGTGTTAAAGTCCTACCACTAAAACTGAAACACCCTGTATATATATATCGAAGCGATTTGTACAGCCTCTTTGGCCGACTTCCGCAGCCTAATATCCACGTCTCTCTATACATATAATCTTCCTCCTTCAGTTCTCTCTTCTGCATGGCTTTGTACCACAATTCCTCCTCCTTGGTCTTCCCTTCTTGCTTCTGGTGTGTTGATTTCCATTTTCGGAGTCTCCGTGGCAACCTCTCATTCTTCTCATGTACTCATACCATTTTAATTGTTTTATCTCTATTTGGTCTGCCAGTGATGTTTCTAATTGCATAATTTGTTTTATTCTATCGTTCCTGATGCTATCGTACAGTGTGAATGTACAGCATTTTCTTCAGTACATCATCTTCGTTGCGTTTATTTTGTTTTTGCATTTTGCTTTCAGGGCCATATTTCTGCTCGGTAGGTGGTAAAGCTTTCTACCATTGATATAAACATGCACTTCTTGGTTGTATTTGAAATACTTTTGCTCCATAATACAGAACATAGTTGTGTGATAATTACCTTTCTTTTTTACGTGTTATTTCTAATGTCTGACTCATCTCTACCATCCGATCTTAATGTAAATCTTAGGTACTGATCACTCATTTTTCTTTATGTAAATCGGGTCCTGGAGCTCCTATAGCCATATCCTTTGTTTTATCGTAGTTAATTTCCAAACCCTACTTTCCAAATTCTTCTGTTAACTTCCTAAACATATAGTTTATGTCGTCTTCATCCTCTGCAAATATTTCCCGATTGTCGGCTAATAATAAGCTATAAATAGTTTCTTCTTGCATCCTAACTCCCGTTTTATTATTCTTTCAAGACCACTGTCTCAATGCTATGCTTCGAACAATATTATCCTAGAAAATACGAGCTGTATTTTTTAAATAAGGTCCGTTTTTTAATAAGAAGAAAAATACTGTAAATATCATTAAAATATATCTTTTCCATATTCTACATACTTTTATCTACTTTTCTACATAATTGCCATTTTTGTTCAAACATTTGTCATATCGCTCAACAAGTTTCTAAATTCCGACGTCAAAGAAATCTGCCCAGTCCATGACTGCAGTTTCCACTTCTTCGTCGTCGTTAAACCGTTGACCACCAAGGAACTCCCTGAAGTACCGAAACAAGTGAAAATCTCTGGGTGCAAGATCTAGACTGTAAGGTGATTATTAGATCTTGTGTTTGTGCAGAACCATGTGGCCTTGCATTGTCATGGAGCAACGTCACACCGGAGGCAGTAGGCCACGCCGCTCGTTTTTATGACACGCCGGAGTTTCCTCCAGGTCACACAATACGCAGCAGAATTGATTGTTGTGCCTCTCGGCATAAAATCCACTAACAAAATCCCTTTCCTGTCCCAAAAGACAGTTGCCATGATCTTTCGTGCTCAAATTGTCTGTTTGGCTTTCACCCTGGTTGGCGACGATGTGTGTCGCCATTCAATTGACTGTTGCTTGGACTCAGGAGTCATGTGAGACACCCAAGTCTCATCTCCTGTAACGATGTGGTCCAACAATTCATCTCCTTCCTGATTGAATCGTTTTCTGATCGTCAGAAGAACACAATTTTCAATAATTCAGTTTCCCGAAACAACAAAACTGACCTTGAAACCTGTGGAAATTCAATTGACAACTTTGAAATCGTGAATCGTCGGTCCTTTCGAATTTTGTTGTCCACATCACGAACCAAATCTTCAGAAATCATAGAAGGTCGGCCAGGGCGTGGATCCTCATGCACATTAACCCGCCCGTCCTTGAACATTCTCACCCACTTTTGAACTTTACTGTCACTCATAGCATTATCACCGTAAACTTCACAAATCTGATGGTGAACTTCCGCTGATGCCAAGTTTCTTGCACTCAAGAATTGAATTACAGATCGTATCTCACAGTCGGCTAGCGATTCAATTTTCTTAAACATTATAAATTTCTACAGCTCAGCTCACAGACAGATGATACGGCTGCAAATGGCGTATAAACGCGCGCAAAGCATGCTTGGAGCAGACGCGCAAGCGTACTGAGGCGATCGCGCCTCATTCTCACTCTCATTCCCAAACGGACCTTATTTAAAAATATCTCTCGTATAAATTTTATCGCCTAATTCCTAATAGCTAGCTTTTTATCCTGCAGTACTTTGAGTTATTTTTTGACGGTCAGCATTTCAAAGACTTGAGATACGGTCGGGCAACTCCTTGAGCAGACGTGCAACCTCATACCATAACAGAACTTAAATACGTACTTGCTGTAAAACACATTGCAATGAAAATTCTTTTCCAACGGAACCTTCTGATGTATACAAGATTATGGATGTCGGAAGTTGATTCCGCACTAAATAATGCTTTTGCACTACCCTGGCTCAGTTCCAATGCTGGATAGCCTAAAGCAAACAGCTTTGCCTCCTAAAAACCAGCGGCTTCATCCATGCTCTACATCCTCTAAGTTTATAATTGAAACAGTTTTCCTCTTGTAGTGGAATGCTACACGCTTACACCAGTAGCTTCAGATTATAATTTAATTAGTGCGGTAAATTTAAGTTTCCTATCTAACACACTTTGTCTTCTTAAACACAACGTCTATGCAAAGATTTTCTTTAGTAGCCCACCACGCTGTTTATCGTACATTTTTCCATATTTGGCATACGTTTCAATATCTCGAATAACCGAAGATTGAATAAATGTTACAATTGCGACGATCTCACGACATCCTTTATGGTGAAAATTAATTTCAAAACGCTTTTGACCTGATGTCAATTTGTAGGTTTTGATTGCAGTGTTTAAATATTCAAAATATCATTGACATTTGTCATAAAAATTTAAATTAGTGCTAAATACTTACTAACCTAACCCATTTATTCCATGAATAAATGAATTAAAAATTCAATCCAATTCACTACAAAGCCTTTCATCGTCTTTCTGCGGAATTTTAAGAAAATAATTAACAAAACTATTATTGGTACAGTAATTACAACTAAAAAGTTGAAGGTAATCATGCGAATAATCTTATTAAAGTTCCAAAACAGTTATAGGCTTAGTTGATGCAGGAGTGTTTAGCACCACTGTAAATCTATAATGGAAAATATATAATAAAACCTGTAGATACCCCGAAGGAGAGTTGTGTATTAAGAAATAAAGGCATTCCATAAAAAGTAAATTAACATCTTCATTCCTTAAGAAACTGTAAGACTGAGGAAAGTAATCGTCTTCGGGTTTATGTAGTTCGTCCCTGTATTTGTAATATATGGGGGTGACAGACAATGGTCGCGGGTCTCAGACCAACGTCCCCCCTGCTGATCCACCCCCGAACCGGCCATTCCACTCTCACTCAGCCGCATTCCTGCTAGACAACACACATTATTCCGACCACGCAGTGACATCCCATCAGAGCCGATTCTCTCGTTTCATCCCACAGACCTTGTACTCCCATCTCGGTTCACCATACGTGCAAGAAACCGACAGGCCAATGCCCAGCACGATTTTTCCTCTCGCCACCTTAGCTAACTTTGTGTTTAGGCTTAATGATAAGGCGCTCTCTCATACTGAGCTATCGTCGAAAGGCTATTTGGTTTGTTATTACGGATTAAATTAGTGTCTTCCCACTGGAATTCGTTATTCACAATGCTGCGTTCGAATAAATTAACTTTAACTGCAGGTAAAAAGGATAGTAAATGGTGGAATTGCATTTAGGCGAGGTAAAATTAAACTTTTATTTTTCGCTCAATATGCAGCGTTGTTTATTTAAAGTGGATCCGAAAACCTATTTGCTTCAAATTACGTATTTATTACATTTAGTAGAGTATAAATTAAAATAGTTTTCGTTTCGTACTTGAAATTTGGATATTTGAGTACATTATAATAACCAAAAAGTTATCATAGTTTCTGTTGATTTTACAATAACATATACAAATTGCGTCCTTATTGCTAGTGTCTGCTATGAATATTACAATAAACAAAAATTAAATTATGTGACGTACAAATATTTGAAATCAAGTCATTTCTTTTCCATTTACCTATATAGATAAATCCTACCAGAGCGTAAAGAACGTTTACAGAAAACTAAAGTTAAACGTTGACCGATGATTTTAAATATTGAGAAATCATATAGAAACTTAAAGGAAAATAATTGGTAGAAGCGATAACCACGCTTCTTTTAAGCTAAGAATTCTACCAGTGCATTTAGAAAAGATTTGTGCCTTAGTTGTAACTGTTGTCTGCCGTTCCAATTGATAATATCGTTGCAAGTATATAGAAATTTGTATTAATTGATCACCATAATATGTGAATAACAAAAGCCAGAAAAAATTAAATTCCAGCCAGGGTTGGCTATGGGGATAGAACCAAAACTAAACACACAGTCTGACAGTTGTTTAATGACACCTATGTGATCAAAACTTTATGTAATTAGAGTTGGAGATGAATCTGCAGCTAGTATACCAATAAAGATTATTGGGCCTACCATAATAAGTATTTTGTATTCTCATATTATATCATAAGCGACGAATCCTAATATATGGAGCGATGCAAAACTAAACTGGAACATACACATAAATAACATCACAAACAAAGCGAAAATGGCTCTTATGATGCGCAGACGTATGTTTGGTAAATCATGGGGACTGAAACCAAATGGTCCAATGGTACTACACTGCGGTAGTTAGACCCATGACAGCTTATAGCACCCTAATGTAGTGGCCTAAAGTTAATCAAAAGACAAGCATCAAGACACTAACCATGATACATAGACTGGCCTGTTTGTGTATATGTGGAGTCATCAACGGCACTCCAATAGTACCTATGGAAGCACTTCAGGGACTAATTCTTTTAGATATATATATATATATATATATATAAAAGGGGAAGCCTGGATTGGAGCGCATAGAACGAAATCCAACCGGCAACTGGCCCACCAGCCAGGAACGATATGGACACAAACCAATACAGGAAGTAGTAAAAGGTAACCCCATCCTTCAAATGGTTACCCACTATATCATTCCAGAGCATTCCTTTGACAAATCATTCACTGCGAGGTACAATTGCAATGACTGGGTCTAAGGACCCCCATCTCAGCTGTCAACGGGGCCAGTCTGGTACACAGACGGCTCCCGCAAAGTAGAAGGCACAGGGGCCAAAATATATGGCCAAAGATCAAAGGAGACATTAGTGTACCCCTGGGAAACAAGGCCATAGTCTTTCAAGCTGAAATCTTTGCAATAATCCAATGCATCCAGGAAAATGCAAAACGCGGGTATACCCAACAACGTATAAGCATCTTATCTGAAAGTCAATCAGCTTTAAAGGCACTTGAATCACGACGCATTAATTCCAAATTAACGAGGGTATATATATATATACCTCCTGACATTCTTGTGTGAGAAGAACGTAGTTCAGCTCATATGGTGGCCAGGGCACACGGGATAGGGGGAAACGAAAAGCAGATTCCCTCACGAAAACCAGTGCATCCACCCCGTTTATAGGGCCAGAACCTGTATTTGGTATCCCCAAGCAAAGCATCCGAACAGCAGTAAAAATGTGGACCATTACACAGCACATTTCTTGCTGGGAGGCAATACAGGGACAATAACTGGAGAAGGAAATAATTGCAACACCTTCTCGCATACTAGCAACTGACTTCCTCCATCTACGAGGACTAATTCAGATTAGACGGTTGGTAGGACTTACAACAGGGCACTACCGCCTGCGAAAACACCTTCACAAAATCGATGTATACAGAAAAGACACTCTCTGTAGGCTACGTGAAGAAGAGGAAGAAACAGCCTCATACATAATCTCCGACTATCTTACACTTTACCGTAAGAAACAGCACAACTATTCGGGGGAACACATCGTGAAACAACCTTCACACATGAATACCTAGTAAAAAATATTCTGCATCTCGTCGAGGGCACAGGTCTACTTTGAAAGGATCGGGGGGCCACAGAAGACCATAGAGTCGAAGTGCAACTGGGTTAACTAACCCACTTCAAAACCCTGCTATTAATCAATCAGTCAATCAGTATATGGAACCACACTGCGTTATCGAAAAGAAAATGTTGTGCAATAAACCATTGCCGATATTGTCTATCAGTATCCAATATGAAAATATATACAAATTCTTCGTAGAATAGTTCTGCAGTTTCTTGTGGTAAGACACGAGGAAAGATTGTGAGAATATCAGTAAATAATTATCTTTCGTTTTCAAATATCTCATCGGTTTTACATGGTAAAGTTCCATAGCCCTCTAAAACCAAGATACTAAGATACTTTTTGATCACATTTTATAAACTAGATTGTATCAAAATTGAAAATAAGTTTTATGTTAAAGAAACCCATAAGGCAAGTACGTAATGATCACAGAAAGTATACCTATAGTTTAATTAAATGTTGGCGGGTCAAGATAACTGGTCACAAACTTGGAACGTGTACAGAAGATTAGAATACGAAAGCAAACAGGATTCTAAAACAATAAAAATTTCAATACTACAAATTTCTTCTAGTTTATGATTCCGATGGAAATGCTGCAAGATGAACAAGGAACGTTGGAGACGAGCAATGACGAAGTAATATAGAAATCAATATATTCGTTTAGATGAAACAACCGCTTAAATAAAGAATACCTATTTTAAGAATAATTAGCACAGTTAATCAATGAGTGCAGTGAGCTTGGCCCAACGGATAGTGTACATCACGCCTGGATTACGCTGAAAACATACATCCTTTGCAGTAGTGTTTAGCTGCGGAAAAGGGAAAATGGGAAACATGGAAGAAAACAGTCTGGATGCACGACCAAAAAAATCAGTACCTGCTAAGACATATTTTGTAGAGAAGATGTCTTGATACCAAGACTAAAGAGAGTTACAGTAGTTGCAAATCCAAACGTACTGAAATTAAGTTACTAGTCCGAGAAGCAGAAAGCAGGGTATGGGAAGATTTTGGAAGGAATCTCGAAATAAACACTACAAGAAATAAAATAGTGTTCTATAAAGTACTCAAAACCATTCAAAGCGGAAGTACTAGCGACGAAAAGATAATGCAAAGATGGAGATAGCATTTCAAAGAATTTTTAGGAGAAAATGTGTTTTGGTGTTGAATTGGGGAGGCAGACGCAAAAGACAACAACTAGCAAGTAGTTCAAATAAAATTAAATGGCACTGGAAAAATTAAAAGCAGCACTCCAAAAACTGAAACTAAGTTATGCAGTAGGATATGATATGCTGACTAATGAAATTTTAACAATCCCTGTGGCTTTCTTCCTAATAGAGAAGTACAGGACCACATCTTTACCATAAGACATATATTACGAAAAATGGAAAGAGGAAAAAAGCTGCTATTATGGTTCACAGGTCTGGAAAAATCATTGACAGAATTAACCAGGAACTTGTATGGCCAATAATATCCTCCGGAACTCTTCGGAGAAACTTTGCAAATCAAGGGGGAAGTCAAATACTTGTGATTCTGGACACCAAGTTGACCTGGAACCAACATTTGCAAAAAACCACTAATAAATCAAAAACAATCTTGATGATGGCAAGAAGAGCCTTTGGAAATAAATGGGGACTAAAACCAAAAATGGTCCATTGATTTTACACAACGGTGATAAGACAGACAATAACCTATGGTTCACTAGTGTGGTGGCCCAAGGTAAATCAAAGACAAACAATAAACCAGCTTCTTAGTGTTCAAAGACTGGTTTGCCTCTGTGTAACTAGAAGCTCTCCTGCAACACCTCCTCTAGATATAATAATCAAGGTCGAGGCACGCATGGGACCGTATAGCATAAACTGCACGGGTAATTGGAGATGCACCCAATACATGCGGTGACACTCCAAAATAATATACTCAGTGACATGGAAATCGCAACACCAAGAAGGGGTAGGAATTTTTTGAGCAAACTTGGCAGTAACGTTTAACTACTAAAAGGTGGCAATTGATTAAAATTTTATTCATATGGATCAAGTAATAATGACTTATCTGACAGTTCTTTCAATTTTTTCTAACAATTTTATCAGGTGTATGTTTTGCGAGATTTTGTTCAGTTCTTTATTGTTTTCGCTTCTGATCGTTTGTTTGAGGGTGTGATCATGCCTAGAGAGCGCCAACATGAACGCTACTATCAAGCATGGACTAGGGAGGGTCAGGAACGTCGCACAAAAGAAACCAGGGGGCGAAGAAGAACAAATGAGAAGCAGGACCGCCATCTTCGACTTATGGCAACAAGCGACCGCTTCTCCAGTACCAGATCAATTGCCGATCAATGGTTAGCTAACGAAGGTCGTCCTGTAACCCTTCGAACAGTTTACCGCAGAATCAGAACTTTCGGCTTGCAATCCTATCGGCCACATCTTGTGTTACCACTAACGGCTCAACACCGACAGCAATGTTTGGAGTGGTGTAGGTTGCGACTGCACTGGAACCTAGAGTGGCATAGGGTGGTGTTCAGTGATGAATCCCGATACTGTTTGCAGATGCATGATGGCCGTATGAGGGTCAGACGAACACGTGGGGAACGTCGCGATGTTGAATTTTCTGTTGCGAGGCATGTGCACCGAACTGTGGGGATTATGGTGTGGGGTGCTCTAACTTATAGGAGCAGGTCCCGTTTGTTATTCATCCGAGGCAATATGAGCGCCCAGCGATATGTGGATGAGGTGGTAGGACGCCATATTCTTCCAGTTCTTCAGCAATTGGAATACCCACTTTTCCAGCAGGATAATGCCCGTCCCCATATTGCAAGACGTTCTATGGACCGATTTGCAGAGGATAATGTCAATCTCCTGCCATGGCCACCCCGATCTCCTGATCTTTCGCCCATCGAACATGTTTGGGACATTATGGGTAGAAGACTGAGGAACTTGCTGAATCCTCCGCAAACGGTGCATGCTCTACAACACGAATTAGAGGTTGCTTGGACACACTTGGACACACGACGATCTGCTAGAATCGATGCCACGAAGCGTGGGGAAGTGTGTAACCAATACGGGGGGGGGGGGGGGAAACCCATTATTACTAAAAATCATGTTTATATTTTGTTCGTTTTGCCTACCCCTTCTTGGTGTTGCGATTTCCATGTCACTGAGTATAAATGTAGTCCCTGGCCCAAAATTAAAAACGGGAACCCACTACATGTTAACAAAATACTCTTTTCACAAACCCTTCGAAGTACACATAAACCGTGAAGAACTTGATCAAGGGGAACCACCAGACTTGCATAAAAGCTTAGTATGGTATACAGACGGTTCACGCACGAGCAATCTGTGACAGTCAGACAGCTTTGAAAGCACTTAATTCAAACCAGATTAACTCAAAACTTGTCTGGAACTGCCTTCGTAGTCTCCTAACACTGGCAAACTCTAACAAGGTAAAAGTTTTGTGGATGCCAGGCTACAGAGGCATAGAAGGAAATGAAAACACAGATAAACTAGTAAAACTAGTATCTGAAACACCGTTTCCAGGACCTGAACCTGTTGTCAGTCGAACTAAGCGAACAGTGAGAGAATCAGTTAAAGAATGGATCGTATCCAAACATTCGGAACACTGGAGACTCTCGCCTCGACAAAGACAATGCAAAGCTATGATGGACAACCACCACCTCAAGTTACCAAAACAGTGCTACAACTCAGTAGGACTCAAATTGTAGTGATAACAGGAGTCCTAACACTGGCAGTTCAGACAATACCTCTACAACATAGGGCTATTTAACAAAGATCCTGTGTGGCGAGGAAAAGGAAACAGCCTCCCGCATAATATTCCAGTGCGAAGACTTAGCTCGTAGAAGATATCAAATCTTTGAGGGCAATAATCCCAATGAGATACACCGCAAGCCAATCTGATCAACAAACTCCTAGACCTGATAAAGGGGACGGATCTACTAGACAGCGACTAGCGACAGAATAGGGTGCACAATAGGCCCAAGAGGCCGCAGTGTGAAAGGGTGAAAGCAACCCTCCCCGTACAATCAATCATGGACAATAATAAGGCGGCAGTAGGCGAAGACTTAATATTTGCCATGAAGCGCATGTACCATGAAAGAGTGAATTTCGTGAGAACCCATTACAGAATATCCAGGTCATTTAAATGATACTCTGGAGTAAAACAAGGAGCGGTACTGACTGCCCTACTATTTAATTTAATAACGGATGGGGTAATCAAAGAAAAATATCAAGAAAGACGTACTCTGTGGGTCGTATTCTACTAGTATATGTATGTGTCGGAGCCAGTGTTCGCGGATGATGTAGTGATTTTGAGTAGCAGTGCGCAAAACTTTCAAAATATTTTTAATTTGTGGGATAGAATGTTAGTTAACAAAGGTATGATCATCAACATCGGAAAAACGAAACTTATAAATTTTAGAAAAGGGTCACCAACGAGTCGTGGAACAGGTCGATGCTTTAAAATACCTCGGTGCTACGATTAGTAGTAATGGACTGGAAACAGCAGATAACGCAGTCTACGTCATGAACAAGAGTTTCCTTGAAAATAAACAAATCTCTTAAAAGGCCAAAATGGTGATATATAACTCAATTGTCGTGAAAAACAGAAAAAGACCGTACAGTCTGCGAAAATCCTGATGAGAAGAGTCGAAAGTATAATAGCCTGGATCGGATTGCGAGTAACACCATGAAAACTTGCAGAGCAGGCCACTCGGAAAAGACTAAGAAGGTAATCAACTACTCTGGCTCGGTCACATTATAAAAATGGCAGATGATCGAATCCCCAAAGCAATCTGGAAATCCAAAACTCATGGAAAGCGGCAAAGAGGTAGACAGAAAACAAACTGGGAGCGGGTTGTAAACAGAGCCCTTGAGAGCAGAAGATTAGACGGACCAGCAGCAGAAGGAAGAGCGAAGGTCAGGAAGACTTGGAGTTATTTCTACAAGACCTAGCGCAGGGAATGCCAATAAACTCAACACAGAAAGGTAGATGAGTTACCGACTAAGTAACTAAGTTATGATTCGACAAAAGACGTTCCTGATTGCAGATTGCCACTTCGCGGCGTGATCATAAAGCTAGATAACAACATGCTAAATTATCTAAAACCTACAATACTTTCAGACAAGGCCGTTTTCTTTTCGAACGGTACTTTAAACAAGTAAAAGTGTAATTACATGACTCAGTATTTTAAGGAACTGAATTTTGCTATCTTGCTTTCTTTGATGAGGTATTGACAAGAAACTATTTTTGTTCAATTGCAATATTCCTTAATAAAGACAATTCACATGTGGCAAATAATCCGACGCCCTTAAGGGTATAAGGATGATGGAGGAGGAAGAAGAAGTATTACTCAGCGTTCCACACTGTATAAAAATAGATCGATAGCTATGAGCATTTGAAATTAAAGCATTAGAATTTAGTCAACTAACTGCATAAATGTTTGTTTACAAATAATGAAATTAATAAACACGTCCACAGTGAGATAAACGTATAAATTAAAGCAAAACATGGAAAACATAAGTGATAAAAATTCAAGACAATGCAAAATTAAGTGCTATTATTCTATTTGCATAACATTATTATTTATAATCGTTAATGTTCAATTGTGAGTTCAGTTCTAAACAATGGCTTGCGGCATGTTCTTACAAACGAACTATTTTCAGCGCTACACAGCTTATATGAATGGTGGAAAATTAGCAATTGCCATTTTCCATTTTATAAGTAAGTTTTTCTATTTCGGTTTTATAAAGCCGTTGTAAGCGCACTGTTTTAGCTTAAAAACAGTACGTTAAGGAGGCCTATAATCGTACTGTTTTTAGTTTGTTTTTTTACGATGTTGGTAGTTCGATTTGAATTTGAAAGTTTGAAATGTCAGT
>JABXWE010036134.1:0-17658 GCA_014611495.1 Limonius californicus
GTACGGTTTTCGCATAAAAAAATAAAATTCATTCATTTGCATCTCGCATGAATGTATTTTATTTTTTTATGCGAAAACCGTACGTCAAACGAAAAAAAATCAACAGACCAGACCCCAGACCCCTGTAGACCTTTAGGACATATGTTCATATGAAGTTTTTTTCTCAAAATGGACCCAAGAATAACCTCCTTAAATATTAGCATGTTATTCAGAAACACCCTGTATAAGAAATTACGAAAATGTTTTCCCAAGTAAATAAGGCTTTCTGTAATTCGAATTGTAAACATGACTTTCCAAGCAAAATCAAACTATTGTGAATATTTTTGGGACTTATTTTAGAGCAAGTATCAAGCAACCATTTTTCAGCAACAAAAAATGTATCTACTGAATAATTTACGGATACTATATATAACAATTCTTCATAAAATAAGACCAAAACCATTTCAAAATTTACCAAACTACTTTGACAACTAAAAACTCATTTTCTATGCGTATAATTCTATCTATATCTAAATCAGCACAGCATATGGGACTCATGGTTTAACGGTAATAACACAGGACTTCATGTAGAAATACCTCTTTTATACTTTAGTAGAAGGTAAAATAATACTGCATTACATAAAAAAAATTTGAATACAAAGAAGTGGTTCAAAAAATAATCCAAGAAATTGATTTCTTTAAAACATTTTTTATAATATACTAACAATAAAATAATTGTCAAAACAAAACAAATATTTCAAGTAAAAACTAAATAATATATATTTTTATATAAATATAAATTTTATACTAGAAAAATAAAAGTTTTTACTTTCACGACTGACCCAAAGGGAGCTTTATTGGCAGTCGTGCCTAAATAAAATATACAAACTATGTTACTGTACATATACTGCTAGAAAAAAAAGTAATGCACTTTAAGATTACTCAGCACTGTTAAGACAACTGGATACACAACCAAGTCGAAGTAATAGGACTAGCATCATTGTACATCAACACACAAACTGATCAGTAATGATCATCATGAAAGGATATGTGTTGATCATAGGTTGATGTGGTGCCCAACTATATTTCCACAAATTAGTTACCATTAGTAACAATAAATGTTAATTTCAGACAAGCTCGTATGACCTGCTTTCATAACAACCAGCATATAAAAGTGTATAGCCTTTAATACAGCACAATCAAGAAAATTCGAGACATAACATAGCATTCAAAATAGAAGTTTTATATTAACTTAAGTTGTGTACACAATTTAAAACCTGCCAACAACATTTAACATGTCAATAGCAAGTAGGGCGGTTGCAATAAATAGTTGATGATAAAAGAGTTGCACAGCCAAAAATTTACTGTTTAAACGTAGGCCATGGATAATGGGTTATGTGCAAATATTATGGGAAGCTCTTCAACAAACTGAAGCCCTTATATGGCTTACGTTAGACGGTTAACCCCAAACCTAAGTCGTCGCATTCCGCCATTTTGGATTGAAAGTGTGTGTATTTCGAAATATCCAGAATGGCAGAAAAGATTCATTGTCAAAAGTACATGCACTAATTTCTGTGGTAAATACGTAATTTACATGTTCCTAAATAATCATGATATATAGTATATACCATATTAGCTTTTTGTGTATTTTAAATAATACCAAATTTGTGATTATTTCATTTAAGAGTAAGGTTATATAAGCTGCTAATTTGAGAAATAATTCGGCTAATAAAATTATATATTCATAATATTACTTTTGGATTCGTAGCCCTTAAACATAATCGATATGAGCAAGACAAGAGCAAAGGTCTGATGCAACTGCAGTCAAATAATATTCTCACCGCGCTTGTGGTGTTTGACAGTTAAGTTGGTCGTTTTCAATTCAAAATTACACCTGTTCTGGAAGTGTACCTCTTTCGGAGTCTAACCTAAACCATTTATGGGCTCTGTGAAAAACTACTACGTATCACTAAGTACATGTACTAGATATAGCTACATTACTTCTACATAATGTACCATGTAGCTTCTACTCTTCTGCAGTTAAAAATAGTGCAAAATAAATAATTAAACAAGTTGTGGCATTATCACTAAAAATGAGGCCAAAGCAAATGTCGGTACTAATGAAGAAAATGAAAAAAAAAAAAAAAAAATTGGCAGTAGATATGAACCCCAAAAATACAGTCTACGTAAAACTTAAAAATTAATAATTAGATTGTTCTTGATCGAATCCTATGTTATATAACCCAACTTACTGAAGTGCATTTCTGTACTTATGATTTTAGAAAAAGTAGCAAAGATATACTTTCTTTCCAAGTTATAAGCCTTTGAAAAATTCATTGTAAAGAAATTTATCACAGAAAGATCCCATTCAGTGACATTTATGTCCAGAAAGAGCGTTAAACCAACCACTACTTAATAGGGCTACTGACTGTTTATGATGTAAAAAGACAGTAATATGATAAAGCAAAAAACAATGGAAGAATGTCTACCTGCTTAATTTTTTTTTTCACATTCATTCACACTACCGTTGTCCCTCTCCTGGAATCGCTTTCGCATTACTTCAGGGGGGTGCGGGCATCCCTTACACCCTAACCATTCAAGCAACATCCACCCTAAACTTAACTAAGCGAAAAGCTGTCGTCCCAGTTGGGTTTCGAACACCCCAGCCGATCAGCCACATTTTGCTGTGACCTCGATGGCAGCGCGTTTCCGCATTACTCCACCGAGGCCCCCTGCTTAATATTAGTGGTGTTGCTAAAAGTGTGCAAGAAAACATTCATGTAGTAGAACTAGAACAAGAATTGGACATTCGTTAAAAAAAGTATGATGATTTAGTTTATAACGAGAAGAGAAGCAAGAAGTCAAAAGGTTGCAAGGATAAACTGGAAGGGTTAACGCCCACCAGACATGTAATGAAATAAAAGCCTAGAAATTCGTATGCATTTTTTTAAATATGACTGTAGACACCACCAAGGATAAGAATTCTCCAACTCTAGAATGTAAAAATAAAATGCAATAAAGTAAGGTGAGTTAATCCCCTCAAAACAACAAAAAAAAAACCTTGGAGCTTACTTACATCAAGAGTACAAAATGTTTTTGAAAAATTACTTTTTGAGCGCAACCTTTTTTTTCAAGAATTAAATCTGCTTATACAGGGTAATTCTAAACATGCACGAAAAACTTTAAGCACGTATAGCTGATGTTATATAACCTCTAAATCACCTAGTAATTTTTGCATTAATTTTCTAAAATCTAAATAACTTTTTTGTTTCTTGTCCAATTGTAATAAACTTCGTTGTTTTGGAAAGCTAACAATCCAAGTTTAATTTCTAGTAGACAGAAATGTACAATTGAATGTGAAAAGTGGATGAAATCTTACCCAGAAGAGATGGTTTAAAAATGTGCAAAGTAGGGTATATTTTGATAACGAGATTGTTAACTTAATTTTTTTTTGGTAACTTCTGAAATGCATTGTTTTCCAAGATAGGTCTTTACAATTTTTTTCGAAAATTTAATATTTAAAGAGGTGTCTAACAAAGTTTCGAATAGAAATAACAATTTAGATACAATTTTCAAATTTTTAAACCAAAGTTTTTACTTCTGGGTGAAATTTCATCCACTTTTCACACTCAATTGTACATTTTTCTTGACTAGAAATTAATTTGGACTGTTAGCTTTCCAAAACGATGGAGTTTGTCAAAGTGGTACCAAAAACGAAAACGTTAATTACATTTTTGTGAACGAATGTAAAAAAACTTTCAAGCACGTCATGTCCGCAACGCTATCGAATTAAAAACAAATACACTAGGTGATTTAGGGGTTAAATAGCCTCAGCTATGCGAGGTTAAAGTTTTTCGCACATGTTTAGAATCACCCTGTAGGATATTTCTACTCATTTTACTACATATGCTTCTCAATAAAAATTACTAATAAGAAGAGCCACGCAGGCAATTTACTTTTTAGTTATTAAAAACTTTGCTACACAGTAAACTTCTAAATGAATAAATAGCATTGGCACTTGGCCCCTTATTAACCTATGATATAATGGCACATAGCACCTTCCATGATTTGTAACCATATTTAATACCTATTCTGGGCCTTCAACGTCATTATATATCTATTTGTTTAATAATTTCTATTGAAATTTACTATTTTTATGGAAATTATTTTGTAGGTTATTATAACACTTGACTTTGTAATAATTTCTAAGACCTATAAAATTTTCTCTTCCTATGAAATTATCTATAAAAAAAAAAAAATGATTATCACTTTACGTATGTTTGGCACAGTTCCCTTTTTTCTATTAACTTTGCAATTATAACAAACAAATCAACTATCGATTTTAATATTAATGAATTAAAAAAATACTACTATTCTCTTATCAACCTAAACAGTATAATTGAATGAAAATATTTAGTACAAAGTACTTCATTTTTGAATTTTAGTATTGATTTAAGCGAATATTTCATTTTAAGCCTAATAGTGCATTTTCCACACACCAAAGTTAAAAATACAAAGCTAAATGCAACATTATCAAACCAAACGTAAATAAAAAGTAGCAGATTGTTAGAAATTAAGAATGTACGAACACAAAATAATAAAAATAAACATCAATGGGTACCACATTCTCAAGTAACATTTATTACAGGATGGCTACTTATTTTATTCCAACATTATTAATTTGTTTGTTCACAATTGTGAAAGAACAGGTTTTTTTCTTAATAAGCAATTATTATATAACTGATTTACCATTACCGGAGGCTATCTATTGCAGAATATGGGTTTATTAATAATGATAAAAATTTGTCTTATTTTAATATTTGCATAAAAATTCTATCAAATTAATCGGCTCATTTTTATAAACTACAATAAACAAAATGGTTAAATGAGGATAACTTTATAAAAGTATAAAAAAAGTAATTTGTCCTGTATTTCCATGTTACCATTCACAAAAAATAAAAAACAAAAAGCAAAAAAATTGAAAACTTTACTACAAAAACAAAATACAACTTAAAACAGAGAGAAATAAAAGCTTACAAAGCACTTTTGTTGTTCGGTGTTAACTGCTTTTACATTTTTACAGTGAAATATTATATCTACGAGATTTCATATTTTAATTAATTGTTATGCCAATGAAAAAAATAATCTTACTTCTATTACAATAATTAAGTTTACTTTGCATGAATAGCAGTCACTTATTTCTATAAAAAGCTATATTAGAAGATTGGCAAAGTTCTTATCTTAAATGCTGCTCTTTTGCAAATTACATTTAGGCAGGAAAAATGGAAATATCCTCCATCACTGCAGTCTGTTAGTTGTAGATTATAAAAACCAACAACAATTTACAACCTTGCCAATCTAATCAACATAAAATCTGTAGATGAATTTATAAATTTTGTTCTTCAATTCTAAAAAGTAATTTTATTTAGATGTTTATAGGTTAATATGTGTAAAATCTGAAAATGTAGATCTAACACCACATTAGAAAGCAACAGAATTGCACGGATTGACATCATAAATAAAATTTTATGATCGTAATATATATGCAAGATGTTTTTTCTTTGGACAATCTCTAACTAACCACTTTAAACAACAAAATTAAGGTGCTTTTATGCAAGGATAAACATTACTTCTACACAAATTAATCTAATTCATAATTCACTACCTAACATGAAACCTTTAAACAGTCTTAATTTACAAACTTGCGCTACACACTCATGGTGATATATTGTGCCTATCGTAGGACTGGAAAACCAATATACAGAGAAAATCCTAAAGACAGTCTTTATATTTGTTTGAATTTTGGATCTATGTATATGACAGATAATATTATAGAATTATATTTATTTTAGTATTTAATTTCATATGTAAAGCTAGAAGGAGCCCCATACTAATTACCATCTGACAATAGGGTCACTTCTATGTTTTTTTTAATATATATAATTTATATTTACATACTCAAGAAAAAGTTCTGTAATTTTATTTTTTCTATAAATGCGACGTTAACTTTGAAAAACGTTTAGTTTTAAAAAGTTCACTATTTGCAGTCATTTCTGGGCAACCTGGTTACTGCTGTGGTTTGTGGATAGTACTAAGAGTGATTTTATTTGTGGTTATAACGTAAGCTATAATTATTTCAATCTCCCCAAATATATTGCGTATTTTTACTCAGTTTATTATTCTTGTATTTAGTTATATTTCTGTAACTAACCCACCTTGCCACCTTTATTAAATTAAATAAACTAATGAACACTCTCTCTATACTAATTTGGGAACATAACAAATTATTTATATAGTTAAGTTATTAAATGCCCTTTTGTTTTTAATTGTTTTAATAATAATTGTATATGTTAGGTAAATTCATTTTACACTCCTGTTTCTAAAACAAACTCTTTTAGTAATAACTAATAATTATACTACAGTATGGCTATTAATTTACAGTACTGAAACAGTAGGCCTACTTGTGCTTAAACCTCGCACAATTGACACCGTTATTTGACATAAATATTGACGTTTGGTTTTGCTTAGATGTAGTGACATGTTTGCAAGTTCGTAAATAATGTTATCTACTGAAGAAAAAGTCTTTTTAGTTGAATACTATTTTCGCTCATACGGTTTGGGTAGACAAAATGGTCCAAGCATTAAATTCGTCCGCGAACAATTTTCGGCGCATTTCAATAAACAGGCACCAAGTAATGCTATTCTACTGAACATTATAACCAAATTTAGAAGAACTGGAAGTGTGCTACATCAAGGAAAAGGTAGAGCTGGGCGAAGAAGAACAATAGATACCAACGAAAATCACGAACGTGTATTCAATCAAATTACGGACTCACCACGTCGTAGTCAACGGAGAACTGCTGCAAAATTGAATATGAATAGGAGGACTCTTCAGAAGATATTGAAACAACTTAATGCCCATTCATGCGTTATTCAGACGACCCAACAATTGCGAATCGGTGATTATGGTGCAAGACTTGAATACTGTGCTAGAATCCTTGCTTTGCAATATGATAATCCCAGTTTTATCAGTAACATCTGGTTCAGTGACGAATGTTATTTTCATTTGTCAGGTCATGTCAATAGGCATAGCAATAGATTTTTAGGTTTCCAACGACCAGAAGAGGTGCAAGAAATACCGTTGCATAGTGAAAAAGTGACGATTTGGTGCGCAGTTTCTGGACAAGGAACGATTGGGCCTTACTTCATTGAAGAAAACGGGCGTGCAGTAACTGTTAATCAAGAGCGCTATATAAGTCAAGTTCTCACACCATTTGTAGATGACCTTCGGAGGTTTTGCAGAGCAAGAAACTTGCCCTTCGGTAGCCAGTTTTTCCAGCAAGATGGGGCAACGTGCCACACACCACAGGCTACAAGAACCTTTCTGCGAGAGACGTTTGGAGACAATGTGATTTCACGTTTCACCGATTTTTCTTTTCCATCTCACTCTCCGGACCTAACATCATTGGATGCATATGTTTGGGGTATGCTGAAACTACGGGTTTTCCGAGATAACCCTCCGACGACAATACAACAGTTAAAAGAGAAAATTAGAGAATCCATACGACAGATGCAACAGCCTCTATTTTCGAATATGGTCACAAATATGGAAAAA
Source organism: Limonius californicus (assembly GCA_014611495.1). Classification (NCBI taxonomy): domain Eukaryota; kingdom Metazoa; phylum Arthropoda; class Insecta; order Coleoptera; family Elateridae; genus Limonius; species Limonius californicus. Next base: position 7,595 of record JABXWE010036134.1, read on the forward strand.
CGATACGAACTGTGCATTCAACGTAATGGAGGGCACTTAGAGCACGTTATTCGTAACGCTAATACTTAAGTGTATATTTATTATTACATACTCCTATTATTTTAAGTGAATAAAGTTTGAAAGTTTCAGTACTGTAAATTAATAGCCATACTGTATTATGAATTTTACAATACTGTACATACTATCAATGAATATGAATTTTAACAAAGTACTACAAGAAACAAATTTAAAAAAATCTTTTATCTTTTTACTCGAAATTGTACTGTTTCTAGAATTTAATATTTCCCTGATAATGTTGGCCGACTACTTTTGAATGGAAATATTGGTCCAATAACATTTTTATTACAGTGTTCATGTAATCAGTTGTACTTCCAGATTAAAAATGAGCACAGGGTTTACATATGGCAACCTTATTTTTATATCTTAGGGTATCTTTGCTTTCCAGTCCAAACCTGCTTATGCCTTCATTTACTCAAATGCCTTATGTGCTTCTAAAAAGCACAAGTTTTTAATATCCACCCTTCAAGGTAGATATTAAAAACAGCTGTGTGCCAACCAAGGACCTTGGTTTACTTGTAAAAAACATGTTTGCGCATCCAACCCCCTTCAAACAGCACTGTTTCTATCACCACTTATACAGCTAAAAATTAGTGTGAGATCAATTAAATCAAATAAATATTTGTAACTTTTAGCTTTAATAATAATTTAATGTTTTAGCCCTTAATCGCCCTATAAAAAGAAATAGTAAGTTACGCTCTTACTGTAAAGGAATCGTTTAAATCTTTAAATAACTTTTTTTTAATACTATTCCAAAACAAACATGCTGTTAATTTATAATAATGATTCTGGTTTAAATTACACCTTTTCCAATATATACTGGTCCTCAGGCCACCCATAAATATTGACCAATAGAGTAACAATACTATAAAAAGATAAGCTTACACGGCAAAACATTAACCATTTGCAGTTGGTTATTTTTTACACAACTGTGATCAATAATCAAACATGTTCATGTTCTTGCAATTACGATATATTTCATTTAGTAAAATAAATGAGTTACAAGTAGACGTTTTTTAAAAAATCAAAACCCTCTAGGAAGAATTCAATTTGGTTGTAAATAAACATTACTTTTATCCCATTTTCTGTTATTGTTAGTCATATGATTTAGACTAGAGACTTAAAAGTTCAAATATGAGGAAAATATTTACAAATTTAATTGTTTTGCTAAAAGACAAATTTTGTAAATATGCTAGGTGTTAGTGAGCCTAAAGTGTGTGATACAAACGTAGCTGTTCTACTGCCATTACTCCCAATCAATCCACAAAAATTAAAATATTAGCAAACTGGCTTACAATACGTAGATTTGTACCATCAAAAAGTAACTTCTAGAATATACAAACCTAAACATTGTTGGGTTATTAAATTAGGCTGCAAAATCCAATATCAAAAACCCGCATCTCCTTTAAAATTAACATACACAAATATAAATCCTAAATAAGAACATATGTACATAAGAAATTTGACAGAATTTGTTTTATAATCAACAGGCGAGGTTCATACTATTAACCGGAAAATATTAACCACACGTTTTTAAGTACTTCAGCTCTACAAACCTAACCTAGCTTTTTATAAAACTCATGTTTATTATGTTACAATCCTACAAATCACAGTGCGGTTTGTTGCAGTTATGAAGCAAACATGCTAACAAAAACATGAAGGAGTGGCATCGGTTAAAGTAATTTATTTAATTCGTTTTGTATGTCACACATTTGCATGCTAAAAGAGTGCTCATAATTTCTTACATAATAACCAAGACACCAAATGCAGATTACAAAAAGTCCATAATACGTTCTTAGCAAAATGTCAGCTAGCAAAGCTACTCCCACAATGCACAAAAGCTTATTACAAACATGGACTTAAGCAAGCCGTGCTTCTGAAGTGCAAAGTAGGTGGAGCTTAGCCCACAAAGAAAAATAACTTAAAACCAACCAGGCAAATAACAAGAGAAAACAAAGTGACAAAAACAGATGCTTTTTGAAATCTGGTAAAAATTTATTTACGCACAAAGAATGATTAAAACAACGACAACACTGTACTTAGTTTCTCTTACAATATATAAGTTCACATTTGGGCCTCACAGAGAAAGCCTTGTTATCCTTTATATATAAGGGAAACCAGGAAGAATGAAAAAGAGTATAAAATGATAGTTAGTAGCTAAGGTCGCAACCCAAACTTACTGTGTCTGCTTGCTTCGGGCACAACTCCTTGAATAATTCTTCAATAAATGAACGCCTGAAAATTAAAGAACAATACATAACATATATATTTTTTCCATAATAAATTTTATTTTTTATAAATCTAATTACAAGAGCTGGGATGGCTCAATGGTAAGAAAGTTAGGCTTTGGATGTAATGCTTTATGATTCGAATTACTCCAGGGACAGAAAATTTTTCTGATAAAATCAACGGCACTCTTCATGTTATGATCACATTAGAGGGGTAACAAGATTATAGACTAAGATACCTACATACCAGGGAGGTTAAGTATGGTTACACATCAGGATGGCAACTAACAAACTAGGCTTCTGTTGTGCATAGCACAAACTAGCTTAGCGTTGCCTTACACCACCTTGACACTGCGCAAGCTGTACAAACGAGGGTCACGATAATGAAAATTAGGAACTTTTTTCTGCCAATTTTTTATATTTTGCAAAAATGTTGAAAGTATTATTTGAATGAATAGCTTTTCATTGACGGTGGTTCACACATGGGTTCATAATGCATGGAAATGTTAAATAACACATTGCTTGATGTTAAATAATCAGTTTCACATAACTTGATGGATTACACTTTGTATACAAAAACCTAGCCATAAATAAACTCTGTTCAAAATTTGGCAATTGTTAGTAAAAAGGTATCTCATAGTAAGTACTAATTAGAAGATATTTCTACACGAAGTCGTGTTTATCTAACATTTCCATAACACTTATGTATGTTTGAATAAGCGCCACCTCGAGTACGGAAGTAGAAGCCGACAGTCTGAAATTTTGTTTTTGGTTGTTTTATGGTAACAGAATACACTAATTAATTTCTTGAGCTGGCCACAGACAGTATTTCATGATTTATGAAGCCATTATCATTATGTTGTGTAATTGCCAATCTGTTTCATCAAACAAACATGTTTTTTGTGTCTTACATTTTTTGCACCATAAAAGATTTAGGCACGTGCGTGTGACGTTATGGCACCAGCTTGGTGTACCTCACAAATAAAAGCACGTGGTTTTTGGTCTGGCGCGCGTAGTACATGAAGGTTAAGTTCCGTGAATTGTTTTAAACTGTCGAACAAATGTGTTATAATTCCATCACGCTTGGTAGTGGTTTATGGTAAGAAATCATTGAGACACTGAAACGTACAATTTTCTACCCTTCCCTATAGATTTAATTTCTAAATTCCAACCACCACGTATTCTTAAATGTTGGAGTTATACTTGTATTTTCACCATGCTGAAAAATCGCATGATTTTAGCCATGTGATCTTGGTTGGTGCACCATGCTGAAGAAAAGTCACGTGAAGCAACACATACCTAATAATTTTATTTTTATTTACACTTTGCTGTGACCTGTTACTATATCACAGACAAATTTTAATTGACTTACAAAGCATGATAGTATTAATTAGCGTCGGAGCGAATTCATAGAGCAAAAAGACAAAAAACTAAGCTACCTTCAAAAAACCTTAATAATAACCAGTTGCTGTTCTTTACTGTCAATATCAAAGGATACTGCGCCACCCTCCGCCAATAGAGTGCTGCAGTAGGTACTCTTTTGCCGGCGGCGGTATGGTATCCTTTGTACTGTATACAAAAGAAACCGCCGCCTACAGGCGCGGCGGCGGTCTTTTTGATCTATATATCGCGCCGCCGACTCGACAACGGCTAAAAGCAGCAGCAACGTTCAAGCATTAGGCAGTCCTGATATATAAAGGGCACACGTGACGGTTTCCCGTCAGTTCTTAGTTACACTTAAGAGTAAATAAAGTGATGCCAAATAATGGTTTTTTCTCTTTTTGTTTCCTATATATATCTACGCAATATATAATACAAAAATCGCTGCCTGTATACATGTAATTTATAACATTTTGGTCCAGCAGCAGGCATACTTATTTTTTTTATTTGGCCCACTGCCCGAAAAGGTTGGCCACCTCTACCCTATAGAAATACCAAACTTTTACAGAATTCTCTAGGTGGTATTTTCGCCAAGCCTTATTTTAAGTATCAAGGACCGTTTTAAATTTTTTTTAAAGCATAGCAGTAAATTCAGATCAAACACTAACCATACTCTCATTTAATAAACATTTATAGTTTCTACGACATACCTACACGTCACTACCATGCGTTATATGAAAAGATTCCAATAGAAAAAATGAGAGAGGGGAAACCCGTACATAAAAATCATGTCAAGTGACAACTCAGAAGTCAAAACTACCACAGGAATTTTACAAATATGCAAAAACTTTATAAGCACCTACACTTACTACTGGTGAAGCTTTTTGAAAAAAAAATTTTTTAATCTAGCTACACAATTTCTTGTAATTTCTTTTAATTTTATCATAAATACTACATGTAAAAGTTTTCAGTTTTTATGTAACAATTTGACTCAAACAAGTGCAGATTAAAATGTATCCTTATTGTACTGGTACTTGTTTTCTGCAACTAGTACTTAAATACAATGCCTATTTTTCGTACTTATACTATACAGGGTGTATCAGAAATAGGTACAAATATTAAATCCGATGGTAGATTACAATATATACAAACTAGAAAAAACATTTCTTTGGTAATGGACCTTTAAGATATGAGAAAATAATAATTGAAAATTTCACCCAAAATTGTTTGAGTAAGATGGAAGTGCAAAAAAATTTCATATCACCTGCCATAAACCAATACTATTAGGTAGGTCAGTAATTTCTATTCAGTCTGTTGCTGAAGCTGGCAAGCAGTGTTTCTACCAAAATGGAAAATTTTACGAACATTGAACTTATTGATGTTGTTATTATTTAGGGGAAAGCTCAAGGAAACGCTCTAAGAACAAGGCAAATGTACTTAGAGCGATATCCTCAGTGCCGCATTCCAAACAGCCTTAAATTTACTAGAACAGTCCAACATTTACGGGATTATGGTACGTATCAACCACAAAAGCATCATCGCGGTCGCTCAAGAGCAGAAAGGGTTGTTAATGCAGAACAGCATGTCTTGGAATTAGTGGAGAAAAGTCCTAGTGTTAGCACTAGGAGACTTGCGTTATAAACTGGCGTTTCCCATTCTACTATTTGGCGGATTTTGCGGGATCAGGGACTACACCCTTACGACATTCAACGCAATCAAGGTTTGCAACCAGCGGATTATGTACGTAGGCACGATTTATGCAAATGGCTTCTTCAAAAGTGCAAACAACCAACCAAAAACCAGTGAACACAGTTGGAGAATTAAGCGTAAGCATTGAAGACGCTGGATACGTAATTTAATGCTTCGACGTGCAGAAGCTTGTGTTCTCAGCGGTGGTCGTCATTTTGAACATTTATTGTGATTCACTTTTCACTTTTGAGGTAAACAGTTTTTTTCAGTTATGTTAAAATTGATTTAAATAAATGATGGGTATTCTGAAATAAATTAGTACTTTTTTAAATGCTTTATACGTTTGGAATTAATTTAGCGGTAAATGAAATTTTTAAATGCATTCTAATTACAAAAATGTGCAACTGCTTCAATTAAACCTTGACTCCTCCCAATTCCGTAGTTTATCACCAGCCAGACAAGCTTTTACCTGTTTGCCACTTTGGATTTACTTTACAATTAGGTAATAACCTTCTACAGCTTAAATGCATTTTCTATGTAACATCAGCAGTTCTCGAACAAAATTTTATTTTATTTTTTAATTCAAAAAATAAACTACCATTGAATTGAATTCTACTTGAACCAATCTATTACTGGTTTAAATATTTGTACTTATTTCTGATACACCCTGTATATTTAAGTAATCAATTACCTAGTATACTTTCTATTTACACTCTAATGAAGTTGCTCTTTCAAAATATAATGAGAGCAAAGGTAAACATTTTTTAAAGTTTTCATCAAAAGTAATTTTTGGTAAAACCAATATTGATGTAAACATAATCATCGTTCTCTACCTTTGCATGACCGTAAAGGTAGACACTTTCTCACATTTTAATAATCCTTCACTGAAGTTTGAGAAAAAGAGTCTATACATACATTCATACACTTTATATTTTACTAAAATTTCCAAAAAATGATAAATTCTGAAATACGTAATATTGTGATTACATATGGAATTGAAACAAATATATATAATATGCTTCATGATGCCTCTGAAAGCTAGTAAAAATTATTAGTACGACACCCTTACAAAAAGAAAAACGATCGCAAACAAATATAGAAAATTTACTTACTTAGCTGCAAGTCCACCGCCCGGAGGTAAGCCTTCGAGGTCTAGGAGTCTTTGGAGCACCTGGGAGAATTCAACTTCCCCTTCTTTCGAGATCACCTCTGCAAGAAGAAGATACTTTCAATAAAACTCCAGTTCCATTCAACCGTTTATTTATACTAACAAGTTACAACACACCTCAAGTCTTTAACACAGGTACAATAGACTAGAAAGGAGTAACAGGTAACACAAGTATTAATACTGATTGAAATACTACCCTTATCTAAGACTAGTTACTCAACTCAACAAAAGTTAACAAACAAGGGAGCTACAATGTTCAACACCTAAAGTATACTCAAAGTCGTTAAGTTAGAGGACAGTTCGTTTGTGTAAAGTTTGAACTACAAAACTAACAAGAGTTGTACATATACAGAAGTACTGGAAGACTGGATAAATTATTGCTTTTTTCTGACTACATCTCACTAGTTTAGAAGACACACAGGTTCAAACCGTGGAAATACGGAAACAACAGAAGCTAAGAAAAAAAAATTGTTCAATTTGCAACAATTAACCAAATTTGTTTAATCTAATGGATGCTGTGGTGAAGTTTAATCAAATCAACCAAAACATACAACTACAACTTATCGCTTTGATAGCAAAAATGGCTGATATATTACTTTTTAAATTAAACATGGAATGAAAAACTTCAAATTTGATATTGTATGAAACTTTAATTACAACCTGTTTTATAAAAAGTTCCCAGGGCTGGAACTGCGTTATTTGTTGTTTTATTTCTAACAAATGCTATATACAATTAAATGGAAAAGTCTTTTTTGGTCTGATACATAATAACATTTTAGTTTTTGCATAAAAAACAAAATTGAGGCGGTAGGCCATAGATAGAAAACAATCTAGAACTGCTTGTATCCAGCATCTTTAACATTTCAATTTCATTTTATCGTCGTCTTTAATTTGTTTACAATAAACCTTACAATGAATTATTTTTACCACTTATCCTGTAAGGGTTACTCAAAGCTACTAGTTGTTGAGCTGTAAGCTTTATTCCAGATTGCTTTGACTCCAAGGCCTTACAGTTGAAACAACTTCTTTTTCAAATCTTAAATCTGTAATCGTTTTTAATGTTTATACACACAAAAAGCAGTCTCCAACTTTACATAAAAATTATAGCTTGCAATTATCAAAAACATGACGGCACTAAAAAACGTTAGTTGCCGTCAGATCATAGAAAAGACCGTACCATTTAATAGTATATGTAGGGTTTATTAGGAGTAAAGCAAGAAATAAAACGGCTACAGATTTGCGTCCTTTTTATAAAACATACTGTATACCATTTTTTGTATTTGTTATCCCCATTTACTTTTAAAATACACTTATTTGGAATTATCTTTTAATTCACATCTTGTGCGGTTAAAAAAATATGGGCTCAAATATGTATATCTTAAACGAGACTAGTCAGATAAAAAGCTTGAAAGAACACATTTAATACCATAGAGAAAAATCACCGATAAAGCGTATAATTATCTTCCGCCAAAAGAAGAAATAATTTGAACTCTCCAGTGTACTTACTTGTACGAATCATAATACTAGAAAGAGATCACAAGTAATAAACTAGGACCACAATCGGCAAGTTTCAAGTCTACCTTGGACAGAATAGGAGGATAAACTACTGCTAAGCTAAAATATTCGTTAGTGGCGTAGTTCTGGTTTTTCATTTCCATTATAATCTCTTATGTATACAAGCCATACCAATTGTGAAACATATTTTACATGTAGGTGGAAATTAATTAAATTATATCTAAATGTTATTTTTTTGAACCCTATTCTCACATTTATGCTTGGTAAATAATAACAACTCATACTTAACGTGCCCTCCTGTTCAGCCATTAAATACAAACAAAATCATCAACTACTTCCTATTAGGAATCATTCAGTGAAACTTGAAGTGTACTAAATTTTAGAATAAGATAATTGCTGACCCACAAACCTTAAACTTTATTAGAAAAAATACTGTTGTTATTGCTCGACATAAATTTAAGGACCCTTGATGTCGATTCTAAATTTAAAGTTCATATTTTAAAAATAATAGCAGACAAACTTCAGTTGAATGGAAACAAAGATATATGTAACCAAATTTATTGACAAGTTTTATTTACCTAAATTAATATTTTTTATTCAATCACAAACCCTTTTTTCTAGGTCATGTCATTTGAAATCGCAAAAACTGTGGCATATTTTACAGGGGGCTGGTTCACCATTTTCTGATTATAACAAAACTCAGTAATAACAATAAACATATTAAGACTTTTATACTTCTTTTTGGCCAAGCACTCAGTGTCGGGGTCCTTAAGGGGAAATTAATTTATTATTCAAAGCAAATATCTAATCCCACATTATTGAAGATACACGAAATTGAAATTAACGAAATTATCTAACCTGCTTTATTATATAAAAAAATTGTAAATTTCCAGGTGTGGTAGGATCGCTCCCTGGCGTCGGTGGTTAGCCATAGTAGCAGAAATAGGCCGACGTTAAATAAAAAAATAAAACAAACAAAAAAATTGTAATAGTTGTGAGTTAGACATATTATCAACTGTCAACTGTTAGCTACAATTTGATAAACACTATTTATGATTAGTTAATACAAATAGTTTTATTTACGCTTTAATTAAGGCACATTTAAGCTCTTTTTAAATAGTAATCAAATAATCAATTAACAAATATATCTTCTTAAATGCAACAGTTAATGTAAAATTCATTATTTAAAAAATTAATATATCGATGCATTTTTGCCAAAACATCGTAAGCGACAAAATGGTCAAAAATGGGGTTTTGCTGGATTAGGTTGTAAAATACCGTTATCTACGTTTTGGAAAAAGATCGTAGGTGTAGTGTAGCATTAAAAGGGTATTAATACCAATTAAAGTTTATCTTATGTTACAACAGATTTAATTGTTTATGGAAAAACATCGTAAGTATCTCCTTGTACATGGTAAAGTATCGTAAGCTACACTAAATTCCCTGTCGCTTACGATAGTTTTGGTGTTCATACCAATTACATACGATAGTTTAGCTGTACAATTTTAAAGTGTCTGTTTATGAATACTGTAAGTATTTACAGTTTTCTGAATTTCTACCCAAATAAATAAAGTGATTACCTTTAAATTACATTAGATGGAGCTTTAAAATAGTAAATAATTTCTGGTTTTACCGAACAGCGCTGTAATATTGTTTTATTCTTGTTCGGTTGTTGGTGGGATGAGTACCTACAGAAGTTTTAGTTTGGTATTTTATAAATTATAATTAATTTGTGAATATGTCGCGTGGAAAGTACATCGTGGAACTTTGTAAAGCCAAAGTAGGTGATGATGGAGAAGTTGATAAAGGACATTCAAACAATATTAGGGGAAATTATTCCCATTCAGAACATTTCACCAGATTTAAAGTTAAAACGTCAGGAATCAAAGGTGTCAATGAACCTAAGAATTTGTTCTCAGAAGACGGTGTACTACAAGCCCCATTGCTACTCAATAAATCGTCTGATAAATTGTTTGATATTGTAAATCTGCCTATAGATTTCTTGTCTGAAAAGGAGTTGTCTATAG
>JABXWE010036136.1:0-11764 GCA_014611495.1 Limonius californicus
TGACGGAAACATACAAACTGTTGGATATTATTTGTACAATGCCCATGTCGACAGCAGAATGTGAACGATGTTTTTCCACCCTCAAACGCATTAAAACTTTTCTGAGAAGCACAATGTCAGAAGATCGACTGAACGCATTGGCGGTCCTATCAATAGAAAAGAAGTTCGTCCAGTCTATCCCGGATTTTGACAACAAAGTCATAGACATCTTTTCCAGCATGAAAAATAGGAGAATGGATTTTATGTACAAAAAATAGGTAAATTTTTTCTTGTGCCCACCCTCTTTCTTAACACACGAGCCGCCACTGCTCAATTGTATTTTAAGGTTCTATTGATGAATGATATGTCTCATTAATCTAGCTCTGCTTTTCTTTAAGGGCACCCACACACTTGTCTTTTTCTGTATACTTTTCTTACCGAGTGAGTATACAAGATCCTATTTTAATTATAATTAAAGCACGATAGGACACGTTATAAACACTAACCATTATATTCCTTTTTTGTGGAGGTGGGGAAGTCCTCTATAGGAGATCCCATCTGGATTTTGCGGCTGGGTATTTTTAGACTCTTACCCACTAAACCTCATCCTCTTTTCTTCCAGTCACCATGGAACCACCTCAGCATAACTTCAAGGTAGTGGTTATCTTCTTTCCCATCGGTCCCTCCACACTTCTTCCACTCTACGCCATCATCTCCTGTTGAGCCCTCAGGTGTCTAATTAGATGCATGTGTTCGGTCTTTTCCACTGTCATTTTCTTCATTGGTTCTGAGTATGGTATTAAACATTTTCGTTATTACTTTCCATTTGCTTTCGAATTCAAGTATAACGGGAATTATATTGTCTCCGGTTAGCTCGTTTCTAATAAAATTACTATCTCTGCATCTGTTCTGTGTCCTAGACACCTGACGTAAAAGAAGATGGTATGCTTTGGCGAGTTATCTTCTTCACAGTATGTACACGGTCCGTATCCGCCATCCATGTAGCGTGTAGATAATTGGGAAAGTGGGAAACACCCAAGTTTAATCAAAACCTGGGTGGTGTGGAAGTCCACCTCTTCGTGAGTTCTATAAACCCATAATGTTAGGCAGCACCCTATGAAGCCTTTGATTCTGGTAGTTCATCTGCCATCTGCTTTGCGATTCATCCAGGGTGTTTTGCTTTTCGGCTTTCTTAGTCTGGTTGTGATTTTCAAGGTATTTCTTCTTTCATTTCTCAGTAATTCTAAGGGTAACGTATATGAAATAATCCTGATTGTTTCCAGCGCATCGTTTTTATATCCCCTTGCTATCTTATGGTCATTCTTCTCTAGGTGCGTCCCACCCATCCCGGTGCTTTTCATCTTCAATACAATCCATTACGGTTGCCAGTACTCACCTTTTGTTTTCACCTGAATCTCCCAATTGCCTTTTCTATGTGCAGTCCGAAATTAAGCCCTTGGTCCAGCATCACCCCAGATATTTTACGCTCTTTCGAAATGTGATTATTTTTTCTCCTAAATCAAAGTTTATTGGCCCATGCCATTTTTTCCTCGATCAGGAGTACTACTTCTGCCTTCTACAGATGTTTGTTCTTCAACATTTTTGGCAGTAATAGCCGCCACCAAATCGTCGGTGAAGGCTATGAGCTGCACCCCCGTCGGCATTTCCACGTAGCATACCATCGTAGATAATAATCAACACGTGGAGGCCTATAACAGAGTCCTGCGGTACTTTCAAGGCGGTCTACTTTAATGCTGAAAATGGATTTGTAACCAATGTAAAAGGCAATGCGTATATCACAAAAAAATGGTTACAGAGTCTTAGTGTTGTGTGTGTGTGGAAATTAAATCAATCGTGACATTGGGGTTGGTTATACGATGTTCTTAAAGGATGATAGTTTGTAATAAGATATTCAACAAAAGTAAGTCCAGGTATATTATACAATTACAATGCTTTTACTGCATTTTAGCACTACCTTTTGTACATTTTTCGTCCACAATTTTCATCAATTTAATTACATTTTTCATTTTATTATAATTTTCGATGTTATCTATTAATTAAGAAATGTATGTAGGACGACACCACATTAACGCCACATACGGTGAGAATAGAATACACTAATTCAGCTATTTTGAATCCCTTTAGTTGGCTCTTAATTGCAATTATATTTTTTTTATTGTTTTTGAATTTATATTAAATTGGTTTGCTATCTATTAGCAGCGCGCTTAAAAAAAGTATCATAAATATGGCATGATCTATAAATTGCAAAAAATGATAACTGATAATTATCATATAAATAAGAATTTATCCTTGGGGATGATTGATTGGTTCAGTCACGATATAAAGTTCTGCGTACGCCCCTGACCTACGCAACAAAAAATCCCTACAGACACAATTATGTAATCGGGCCGGTTGCGCGGGGAGTTGATAAAGAAAAAACTCCATCAGATCTAAGGTTAATTAAAATTTTAGATCAGGTTGCCGCAAAAATAATTTTAGTATTACATCATCGTTCGTTCATAAACGAACGACGTCTGTAATTTAATGAAAAAATTGCGAGGAGGCGCGTCATCATCGTCAGCGGAATAAATATTGTCCTAATTGAGATCTAATACGCCCAATTATCCACCGATCATTAATTTTTTGCCCAACCGCTAAATAAGTATGTTTAATACTTAGTTATTAAGTGCTTGACGTGCCATTTTTAGAAATGACGATTTCACACCTGTTTTCCGTTTTTTTCCTCGTTGAATCCGAGACGTGATTCAGGTGTTCAAAAACCGTAGCAAAAAGTCCGCGAAATTGTGTTAGCAGTGCTGCAAAATTGCAAAGTAATTACTGTGGAGGGAATTACAAGAAAAAAATTCGCGGTTTCCTAAACGGACCTTGGATTTGCTTCAAAGTACGGAGGAATCTAGTTCCTGTAACTAGATTACGTGCCGCTCTGAAGATTCACCTCGTTTCTGCGAAGTACGCAAATAGATATAGTATCCATGTGTAAATCCGACGAAATATTTAATTCATAACCAGTAGTACTGTCAGAATTTTTTTCGTCGATGGTGCAATAATTATTTGTTTGTTTTTGATGTTTAACGTACCTTAAACTGTTTCAAATTAAAACTAGTCGTGAAAAACTAGCTCTGTGGCTTAGATTTAAAACTCAAACGAGTATTATAACTAGGAATGCCGATTTTTCTATAAATATAGAATGAATCGATAATTAACAATCAAAACAAATACTAATACAAACGTCCTTAAACTGCAAACAATTCTGCGTCTAAGCTTAAAATGCATAGTAGAATATTGTCACATGACAGCGCTTACAAGTTTTTTCATAGGTGGTAGAGCCGTTTCCAAGTGATAAGGCGAGAGTTTTGTCAGTTAAGGCGGTTACAAACATAATACCACCTAGTTGCTCATTGTGTCGTCTAAGCTGGTGGTACGTCCGAAAATTGTAACTTTTAAATATTCAACAAATAAATAATTTTATGGACTTTAGAATGGGCATTTAAGTATATAGATCGTTAAGGTACATCAATAACAATTCAGTGATTTCAGAAACAATAACGTGGTGTATCACGCAATGTTAATCGTTTCATTCTGATTAAAATTCATGTAGGAAGGGAAAATACTGCTGAATGCCATTGGTTATTTACCTGGCAGATAAAACTGCAAATAAAACACAGATTACAATTTGTGTCACTGCGCATTCTTTGCTTTTGCCTTATCAATTGGAATGGGCTGCATCACTAAGTATCGCACTTTCCGTACAAACATAGACTTGATCATCAACGAGTTCTACTAAAGACATTTTTCAAACTCCTTTAAGTTAGAAATTAAAATGAAAAATAAAATCTGTGGCTTAACACACTGCACAGACAATAGTATTGCGATTTGAGAGCTGCCAAAAGATACTTTTTGCGAAGGACAACTGACGGTTTCCATTTTTCCATAAACTTATAATTAAACGTCAACCAATAATAGTAAGAGGCGGTCTTGGGCTAGAGGTCAACGCGTTAGATTTCTATGTTGAAGGTCTGGGGTTTCCAGTATTTAAACATGGGTTTTTAAAGACCGTTCTCCCTAGCAAGGCAATGGAAAGCCATTGAGGTATTCTGCCTAATAAATCTTTTCTGAGTTAGAAGTGTTTACAGTTCAAGTGGTTCAGAGCCCACGCTGTAGGTCCTCTATGTACGTGGTACTTTACAACGTGCGTCAGGCATATGAAAGAAGCTTGCAACGTCTCGCAAGAGACAAAGCATTCGAAGAAGAATAATAGAGACGTATCTAAAACTATTTTAAATTAAAACTGACAGATATAATCAAAATCTGTGTCTTACCTTAACATATAATAATGGTGATGTTTTATACCCAATAGAGAAGTTTGCCATGCAACGCGGAAGGTCAGAGCCCCCGTATCATACATAAGTCAACAATTTCATTTTAAAAGTGCTTTACTAAGTAATACAAACAGTGGTTCCGCTTTCAATATAAACCTAGAATTATTAATTATTAATTAACAAATATTAGTAAAGGCGTTTCTAAAACAGTTTTAAATTAGCACTAACCATGAAAAATAAGAGCTGCGTCTAAGCTTAAAGAGTACAATATTGTTTTGTCATTTGAAAGCTATTAAGAATTTTTTCATAAATATTATAATTAGTGATGCCGGTTTTCCTATAAACGTTGAAGCGATAGTCATAGGATACTAATTAATACGTTCCTGTTTGAAATTAGAATTCATGATTCAAGATAATATCTGTGGCTTAGCTTAACATGTACCATCATTTTGTCTTTTGACAGCTGTCAAGTAATACATCGGACACGGCTAACTAGGCGACGGCGAATGGGCAAGTTATCTGGGCGACGGACAACTGGGCGATGGTGAATTGGGCAATAGCTAAGTGGGCGGCAGACATGGGCAACAAAAGAATACATAAAATATGCAATAAAAATGAGTCATCTAGTTAATTAATGTTTTCGTTTATATCATACTAGGGTTGTTCTCTTTCTGCTGAGCCTAGTAAAGTAATACACAATATATTGGCAAAACAAATTTATTTATAATTTTTCAAAGTATTCCCCTCCACAATCAATGCATTTTTGCATCCGTAAAAACCAATCTTCAAAACATTTTCTCCAATCTTCCCGCGTTAGGTTATTTATTTCATTTTTAAATGCGTCAACCGGTTCTTAGGCCGATATAAAACGTAAACCCCGTAACTTATTCCTTTACATGCGGAAATAAAAAGAAACCATTAGGTACTAGGTCTGGACTATACGGCGAATGACCCATTATTTCAATGTTGTGAGCATTCAAATACCCAGTAGTTCGAGCAGCAGTGTGCGCCCGAGCGTTTTCTTGATGCAAGATGATCCTTCCTCTTAGACGTTTTCTGCGAACATTTTGGAGAACTTGAGGCAAACTGACTCCAGTGTACCATTTAGCATTAACAGTACGACGATCCTCCAGTGCTAGTCAAAGATCCAAACTGCTGACTGTTGTTTTTTTGGAATCATAGCAGTATACCCACGTTTCATCACGTGTAATGATGTTGTACACCAAATGGGACGATCCATTATCACAGCGATCCAGTGTAGATCTGCACCATGCCACACGGTTTTCTTTTTGAACTGGAGTCAAATTGTGGGGAATCCAGCGGGCACAAAGCTTACGTACCAACTAATGTTTGTGTAAAATGGTATCAATTGCTTTCACACCAATCTTTAAAGTTGCTTGAATACTCCTAGTTAGACAAAATCAAATGGCATATACTAAGATTAGAAGAAACTAGAATAAAAGGAGAGAGCTGTAAGAAATTAGAGTCAGGACACCTTCTGTTTTATAAAGGAAATGAAGACCGAAAAGAAGGAGGTATAGGAATAATGACAAATAAACGATTTATCGAACAAGTAGCTGACATGAGAGCAATAAATGAAAGAATAATCTACATAACACTAAAATTGAACAAAAACACCACTCCAAAAATAATACAGGTATATACATATACTAGCAACTATGAAGATGAAAAGATGGAGCACTGGTATGAACAGATAGGAAATGTATAGAGAATATAAATACGACGCACACAATACTAATAGGAGACTTTAACTCAAACGTTAGGATAAAATAAGATGATGATGAGGAGTATACAGGAAATTTCGGGATAGGAAAGAGAAACGAAAGGAGCAATATGCTCATACATTTCCAAGGACAATATAAATTGTACAATATGAACACCTGCTTTAAAAAAGAGCTGCATGTAGATGGACCTGGATGAGTCCCAATGGAGACCATAAAAACGAAATAGACTTTATTTTCTCAACAAACCAACATATAATACAAGATGTAAGCGTATTGAACACATTTCAAACAGGAAACGATCATAGACTCTTAAGGGCAAAAACACGTTTAAAATTAGACAACATTGTGCGTGAGAATACAGAAGATTTATATGATAAAATATCATCAACAATAACAAAATCAGCGGAATTATATTGTAAAACAAATAAAAGAACAAAGAGAAAGTTAAGAGACGAGATAAAGAAGTTGCTAGAGGAAAGACGAATTCTAATTAATGAAGGAAAGAGAAACACGTTAGAGAAAAATGACAAAGGAAGATATAAGAGTGTATAAACCAACTATTGTGAAAGAAATATTACTAAAGAATAGAGGCCCAAGAATTTTAAATAAAAAGCTCATGACAGGAAAAAAAGAAATAGCAAAACTGAAAGATGAAGAAGGCAACCTCGTAACAGATCGTAATCAAATCATAAAAGTGACAGAAAAGTTCTACAAAAATTTGTATGATTCTAAAACAAATAACATAGAAGATCAAAATAAGCTTGGACCAAAAATAATAAACGTAAACTCAAAAGACATTCCCGAAATTGACACAAACGAAATAAAAAATGCTCTAAAATACAAGAAAAACGGAAAATCGCCAGGTGCAGATAACATACTAAGTGAAATGCTAAAATTTGGAGATGAACTACTCATAGAAAATTTAAAAATACTATTTAATAAATGCCTAGAAAAGGAAGACATGCCATCTGATTGGAATAACGCAGTAGTAATGTTACTACATGAAACATGGCGGAGCTGGAGAACTACCGACCAATAAGACTATTATCACAGGTTTACAAACTATTTAGTAAAATATTGACTAATGGTTTAACTAACAAAATGGATTATTATCAAGCGAAATAGCAAGCGGGCTTTAGGAAAGGATTTGGAACGACAGATCACCTCCAAACGTTAAGACTGCTAATAGAGAAAAGCACAGAATACCGGATACCTTTATGGCTAGCATTCCTCGACTATCAAAAAGCTTTTGATATCATAGAAATATGGGCCATTACTAATGCATTGAAAAGCGCCCGAATTGATTACAGATACTCAAAAGTCGTCGAACGTATTTACATGAATGCGACGTTAACAATAAAATTACATGAAAATACAAAACCAATAAGAATCAAAAGAGGTGTTAGGCAGGGAGATGGTGTATCACTCAAATTATTTACCCTAGCACTGGAAGACGTCTTTAAGAGAACTAACTGGGATGATAAAGGAACCATTGTAAACGATGAACGCCTAAATCACTTACGTTACATTGATGACATCCTACTTATAACTGACAACTTTGAAGACCTACAAATAGTGACTAATAATCTAATCGCTGCGTCAAAACAGGTAGGACTAGAAAGAAAGAAACCTAGGTAAAACAAAAATAATGAGAACCGAAAACGAAGATCGAAGAGAAATAATAATAGAGAATACACAAATAGAAAAAGTAACGAAATATGTCTACCTAGGACAAAAAATAAAAACTGATGAAGAAAATCAGCGCAACTAGATAAATAGAAGAATACAATTGGGATGGGCGGCATTCGGTAAGCTGAATTATATATGGAAAATGAACATACCTATACACCTCAAAGCAGAAGTTTTTAATAAATGTATATTACCGGTGTATATGGTGTATATGGTACTGAAACGTGAGTTTTTACTGTTTGCTAAAGATATAATGAAGAAAATGGCAATAAGTGAAAGAGCCATGCAAAGAAGAATGGTTGGTGTGTCCCTCAAAGACAGTAAAACGAATGAAACACATTTGAAGTAGATGACATTAATTGTAGTATAGCCAAACTAAAATGGGAATGCGTCGGGCATGTAGCCGGAGCAGAAAACTTATGAAATGGCACTCTGGGAAAATAAACGAAGAATTGGAAACCCTCAAACGAGATGGGCCGATAACTTCAAGAGAACAGGAAGATTCAAATGGCAAGCAGTAGCACAAAACTGAAAAACATGGACAAATATTTCGACAATGGATAGAAACAGGCTAGAAGAAGAAGAATACCTACTCCTGGCAGTAACATGCCAGGCCTCTTCAATCATGTTTCGTACAAGACCAATATTCTTATGGGTAACTGCCGTTTTTCTCTTAGGAGCTCGAAAGTTGTCATTTAAGGAAAGTAGACCACTTGAAATTCATTGCACCACCGCTTTACGGTAGCTAAAGAACACGACTTTTCACCAAACACTCGATTGATTTCCGCAAAATATTCTTTACAGCTTAAGCCACGTGTGAAATTGTAAAAAATCACAGTTTGATAATTCTCTTTATTCAATTCCATGATTTCTTGGGGAAAGGATTACTTTAAAATTATGTATTTTAAAAATCTTCAAGTATATTTGACAACTTTCACTATAATTAAACTTGTAAACAACTACGTTATAATGTCAAGCAAGATTTGTTTCAAAATATCACAACCTGCTAGATAGACTCAACGGAAAGAGAACAGCCCTCGTATAACAAACTTTGTAGGATCATTAGGTTAAGTAAATTTTAATGCTGTTACCTAAATGATGGTCGTCTAATTAACCGTAACTTGTCTGTCGTTCAGTTGACCATCGCCCAGTTGACCATCGCCCAATTGACCGTCACTCAATTGACCGACGCCCAATTATTGCTCACTGGTTCTGCCTTCATAGAAAAATCGGGTTCACCAGTTGTACTACTTATGAAAAAAGTATTTTTGGCAGCTACCAAATGAGAAAATTATCCTAAATTTTCTATAATGATAGAATTGATCGTTTGAAAGTAGATCTAACTATGAAAAACATGAAATTTTCTCATTTGACAGCTGCCAAAAAAAAAATTTTTATAAATAGTGTTGCAAGTAAGCCGTTTTGCCTGTATAGGAATCAATCATTAGAATATGTTAGTAACACTATTTTAAATTAGAACTGGCTATGAAAAGTAAACATGTGTCTTAGTTGAATAAGCACAACAGAAAGATGTCATTCGACTTAAATTTTAATAAATAATGTGATAGGAAGGATAGAGAATATGTTCATCAATAATATAATTAGCGATTCGGATTATCTCGATCGTTAAATTGTTTTAAAATAGTGTTGATAATGCAGAGTAAAAATGTGTCATAGCTTAATATGCACTATAGGAAGTTGCCACTTCAAGTTAATTCATAAATACTATAACTATAGAGAGAATATATTTGGTAAGTAGTATAATTAGTGATCCCGATTTTCTTGATCATCAATAAATATCTACTAATAAAGACGCCTTTAAACTGTTTAGAAGACGAATAAATATGTGCCTTAGCTTAATAAGCACAACAGAAAGCTGTCGTTTGATTATAAAGTTTAATAAGTAATATAACTAGAGATAGAGAATTTTTCCACAAATAATATAATTAGCGATCCCGATTTTTTTGGTCGTTAACAAATACCAGTAGAGACGTCTTTAAACTGTTTCAATTTAAAACCAGCCATACAAAGCAAAATCTATATCTTAAGTTAATATACAGTATAGAATTTACAACGATGCAATTAAATTAGTGATTCCAAATTCCACATAAACGCAGAACTGATTGTCTACCTGCACGAGCAAATAATATGTTTATAAAATCTAACTAGTACAGTTTTCTTTATAGGAATTTCAATATTTATACTGTACAGAAAATTACTGTTATTAGTATAAATTATTACTTACAATAAATTAATTTTATTGTAATTAACAGCAAGTTATACTCTGCAAATAGAAAAATTAACAAATTCCCATTTTATATCAGATTATTAATTACACGTGGTTAATTTACCACGAATCTATATATTACTCCTGTAGTTGTTCAAGAACAACATATTCTTGTTAATAATTACTTTATATTATTAATATCAGCTAATTGGTTAACAATAAAGAAATTATCACAGACGTTAGCCATTATTATAAATTATTGATTGTAATTATTTAATTAATAATTACTAATAATTTAATTTTTTCATCACACAAGCAATATTTAAATTCTATTTCTGTGCTTTAGTAATTCATTAATTACTGCTAATAGCAATTCCCTCTCTTCCGCATCACTACTAGCTACCCGGCAAGTTTTAATGATCTGAAATGAGTTAATCAAATCAAATGAAGTGGTATTCATAATCAGCAACGCATCCAGAAATTTTCAATTCGATAGGATTAGGGTAGTCTGGTGTATTTACTAATTATATAAAGTGTTTTCTTTTGAGCCCTTACATGACATATTTTAAAATAAAGTTGGATTTTATCAATTTTAGTTATTTAATGAGAAGGTCAGTCGCTCCAATTGTTCCCTACCTTGGATCTGACTTTAATAATAATTAATACTACTGAACATTGAAAATTAATTATCTAATTTTGTGTTATTGTTTTCTATTCACTGATTAATTTTACATTAATTATATTAATTTTCACAAAAATTGTAATTTACAGTTCAAAATAATCTTCTGAAGAAAGTATTGTAGGGAAAAATTTTCTATTTGCAATTTTGCGTTACTGTTTAAAATGTGTAATAATGTATTCAGTTGTCATTGATAATTAAAATTGTGGTAGCCAGGCTTTCAAACGGGTGATTTAATTGAAAGCAGTAGGCTGAGAACACTTTGAAAATTGTGAGCTATGATAAACCAGCGTAAGCTGAATAAATCGAACTCGATAAAAATTGTAATAGATGATTTATTAAAATCAAACTATAGGTTCACAGAACACAAACAAAATAGAACAGTAATAAGAACACAAACAAAATAGAACAGTAATAAGAACACAAACAAAATAGAACAGTAATAAGAACACAAACAAAATAGAACAGTAATAAGAACACAAACAAAATAGAACAGTAATAATAACACAAATATAACGTTGAAAGAACGATGGAAAAAATAAGCGGTGCGTTTCGAGTAAGTTCTCAACGAGAAGAAGCGAACTACAGTGAGCGATTGCTTGCTTTCAGAGCGGGCCGGCTTCTGCTTTTAAGCGCGAAAGACATTATCTTGTGTAGGGATATTTGCGGACAGCGCGCTCTCTAGTTGGTGTGCGGTAGATGGGTAGTTGAGAGTTCAGGTGCGGGCCTGGACTATAGTGGTGTGGGGCGTAGCTAAGGTGACGCGTTACAGGCTCCCTCTCTGGATCCTATTGGCGTCCCGACGTGGATCCAGCATTCGTGGTTTTCCTTGGTCTGCCTCTCCTTCGGATGGGTTGTACAGCTACCGGGATGGTGTCCGTGGTCCCGTGATATGGGCTGAGTGCAGACGTGTGGTAGGTCCCCATTACTGGTCCTGGGTTTTGAGGACTGGTGACTTCGTACGTCGTAGGTGACTTGGCGTGCAGTACTTGGTATGGGCCGTCCCTCCTGGGGCTGAATTTGGCCGTGGTACCCTTGCTGGCGTTGCTAAGTGTGTGTGAGGTGACCCAAACTAGGTCTCCAGGTTTGTACGTTTCCCCTTCTC